>JAAAKG020145785.1:0-10813 GCA_010014905.2 Druon quercuslanigerum | reverse complement strand
AAATTATGTGGTATTTGTGGTAAAGAAATTAAATATTGAAAAAAATCAAACTTTTTGATTGAAAAATATTCGTTTTTTTGTATTGAAAATTCAATTTTTTTCGTGGAAACTTATTTCTTGTTTAAAAGTTAAAATTTTTTAAGAATTAAAGATTAAAGAATAAGAATTGAAGAAATAAATTTTTAATTAAAACAATCAATTTAAAATAAAATGGATTCTTAGCAAAATAATTCAATTTTAAATCCAGAAGATAATAAAGATACTAAAAGATTAATTAATTTTCAACTATAAATAAAAATTTTTAAGCAAAAATAGATTAGCTACTGCTTTAGTTTGAAAAATTTTAATTGTCAATTATAATGAAACAAATTTTCAGCCAAAGAAATTAATTTTTAACTAAATATATATATATTATTAAACTTAAGAAATGTTTTCTGAACAAAAAACAGAATATTTAAATTTGCAAAAAACAGAAATTTTTTTAAGAAAAAATATTACATTTCTGTAAAAAAAAATTTTCAAGGATACTGCCTCTTAATTTTTTATTAATATCACACCATAATTTAACCTTTCTGAAGGCCTAAGGACCATATGTAACTTTGACCTGATTAACAATAAACAATTAAAAATAAATAAATTTAAATGAGGTTAAAATCAAATTTAAAATCCTATTTAACGTCCAATAATCAAATTAATGTACAGAATTCCTAAAAATGAAACCAAGCATCCATCGACCAAATTTTAACAACCCCCATAAAAAAGGTATAAAATGAATCAATGTGTACAAAATTCATAAATGCATAAAAAATGCATAAATGCATAAAATGCACCATAAAATGGATTTATTTTTAGAGACTTTATTATAACCTATATTTATTGTTTTCAAAATTCAACCTCTGAAAAAAATTTTGACTGAAAAATTTTCAATGACATGGTTTTATTTTACTCTACGATATTAATCTGATGTTTTTGATTCATTCAAACTTTGATAAGACAGTTAAATTTATATTAAGTTGCGTAATTATTTATCATGATTTTTCTCCTTAATATCACTAATTTTAAAAATACAATTATTTTATTTTAGTTGTAAATTTTATAATTTGGTTGAAAATTTAACAATTGTTAAAAATTCTTTTTTTTTGGGTTAAAAATATAGATATTTTTGTAGAAAGTTAAACTTTTGTTTAAGATTCTTACTTTTTTCTGAAAAGTCAACTGAAATGTTTTTTGGATGAAAACCTTTTTTTTTTAATTTGTCTTTTTGATTTTAAAATGCAACTATTTTGTAGAAAATTCAAAAATTTTATTGAAAAGTTATAATTTTTGTTTAAATTATGTCGTTTAAAAAAGGCAAACTTTTTGTTTAAATTTAATATTTTGGTGTTCAAAAAATAACTGAAATGTTTTCTGTATGAAAAGTCACCATTAAAAAAAAATTTATTTAAAAATTCAGTTATTTTAGGAGAAATTTTGTTTCTTTTGAAAATTAAATTATTTCACAGTAAATTTACTTTTTGTTTGAAATGCCTATTTTAGTCTTCAAAAATGACAAAAATTTTTCTAGTTTTAACTTCAAAATTAAAAAAAAATTTCCGTTTTTCATTAAAAATTCATTTGTTTTAGTACAAATTTATTCTTTCTTCGATAAAATTAAAAATGCATCTATTGGTAGAGAATTCAATTATTTTTTTGTATTTTTATCATTTTTGGTAGAAAAAAATTTGTCTTTTAGGATTGAAAATTCTTTTTTTTTTGTAGAAATTTATTTTTTGTAAAAAATTCATATTTTGATTTTGAAAAGTCAATTGGAATCTTTTTTGGATAAAAATGTAACTAGATTCTTAAAATTTTTTGTCCATAAAAATTCGTCAACAGTTTTGTTAAAACGCCCTGTTTTGGTTTAAAATTCATCTTTTTGGATCAAAAATTAAGTTTTTTCGTGGAAACTTATCTGTTGCTTAAAAATTCATTTTTTGATCGTAAAAAGTCAATTGAAATATTTTTTAACAGAAAATTCAGATAACATTTTATTTAATGAAAACTCAACTTTTTCGTTAAAAATTTTAAATTCATCTCTTTGGTTGAAAGTTTAAATATTTTTTTGAAAATTATTTTCTTATATTGATAATTACGCTACTTTGGTAAAATTTAAAATAATAGTTTAAGATTTAATTTTGGTTCGAATGCTCACTTCTTTGGTGAAAAATTTAACTTTGTATTATAAAAACCTTTTTTTGTTTAAAATTATTTTCTTTACTGAAAAATGTAAATTTCTCATTTTCTTAGGATTGTTATTTTTAGTTGAAAATGCTCCTTTTTTAGTTATACAAATAATTTTTTTTTTTTGTTGAAAATTTAATGTTTTTTAGGTAAAAATGCATCAGTTTCCTGTAAAATTAATATTTTTGCTCAAAAATCATATTTTGGTTTGATAAACCTTTATTCTTTCAGGAGTAAAAAAATCTTTATTTTTCCCAAATTCATCTTTTTGGATTCAAATATAAACTATGGCACTTTTTTGTTGGAAATTTATCTTTTGAGTTAACAAATTCATTTATTATGTTCAAAAGTTAATTATTTTGTGGAAAATTGAAGTATTTTGTTGAAAAGTCATCTTTTATTGTAAAAAAGAAATTTTTTGTTTTAAATAAATAAATATATTTGAAAATTTCAAATTTGAATCCTAAATACTATTTTATTCAGTTTATAAAAGATTCTATGTCAAAAATATTACAAGATTAAAATTTTTCAGTATTTGAAAATTAATGATCAAAGAAAAAGAAAAATTAGTCAAAAACAAAATTAGGGAATTTTAAAAATGAATAAGCAGAATCTATGATTTAGCATTCATAAATATGGCCCGTTGAAGAAAGAATAAACTCTCAAACAGCATACGTAAATCGTACACTGGTACGAATTGTTTATTTTTGCAATCCTAATATTAAATGTTAATATGTAATGCAGTGTCTTAATAAGCTGAAAATTGATTCGGTGCGAATTCGCACTAGTGTGCCCTTTAAGGGTTAATTTGGTTTTAAATTCTTAATACGATTCTAATCAGATTGCCTTGAGTCCATATTAATATCTCTCTGATCTAAAATGTTTTTGATTCAAGCTCTGACGTAGCGCGTGATAAAAACGGTTTTTAAGGAAGGAGCAGTAGGTGGTACGTGGGTTTTTCTGTGGGGATGGGGAGGCTAAGAAGAAGAACAGATGTAACTACCCCAATAAACGATCTCTCCTCCAGTTCTCTTTATCCGCATTTCTCTTACCTCCTTGACACCCCCCCCCCCACCCACCTACCGACTCCGAGCTCACCCCACCCCATCAGCGGTTTTCTCTCTCTTCCCCCACATCACGTGGTTGATGGGGGAGCGGAGTAAAGAGAATCGCAGCGAGTGTTATCGTGCACCGTATCGGAAATGGGAAGCTGCAAACCGAAGCGATCCGCCGGTCTCGAGTTACGGTGTAGCACCCGCAATTTCGCGATCCGAGGGAAACAAAATATCTGTATATTCGCTTCACATGCAACTCCTATAAGTATTGTATACTAAGCTGATGGGGGCGCGTGCGGTACGTTTGTTGTAAATAATAAATTGCTCTCTGTAAGTCTAAATTCGTGATTCTAGATTCCACTCAGAGAAATGTTTTCCTTTGTCTCAAGAAAAATATTTTTACGGCAAACATTATTATTAGGGTTTAACCAAAAAAGGAATTAAATTTAAAAAATTTCAAATTTATATTTAAAAAAATTTAATTAATTAATAAAGAAATAAAATTATAATTAGAATTATATTAAATTAAAAATTAATACTTTGAACTTAGAAAATTCAAGTTCCATTGTTGGAAAAAAAATTTTGACCAAAAAGATGAATTTTTAACAAAAGATTTAATCTCTTAACCAAGTAGTTTTATTTTCAACGGAAATGATGAATTTTTAGATAAGAAAATTAATTTTCAATAAGAATGGCAAACAAATATACGCTCAATAAAAAAACAACAAATTTTCAACTAAAAAATGTATAACTTTTAACAACAAAATGTATAATTTTTAACAAAAAAAATAACGTTGAAAAAAATAGTTACATTTTCTACAAAAAAAACGTCTTTTAAAAAAAATGCATGCATTTTTTTCAAAAATAGTTGAATTTAAAACTATATACAAAATGCTTAAGATTAGTTTTTAACTAAAAATGGAATAGTTGACTTTTTAGTTAAAAAATGTATTATCTTTAACCAAAAAAATTAGGTTTAAAAAAAATAGTTACATTTTTAAACAAAGTAAAGAATTTTCGACCAAAAGGATTCACTATTTACTAAAAATAAGATTTTTTCAGAAAATGCATAAATGCTTGAATAGTTAAATTTTCAACTAAAAAATATCAAGTTTCAACAAAACAATTGAGTCAGAAATTAAAAAAGACCTTTAAAAAAAAGGGATCGTTCAATTTTTATTCTTAAAAGTTTAATTCCCATTATTAAAAAAAAATAACCAATAAAATGAATTTTTAATCAAGAAGAATTATTTTCTACGAACAAAAAAACGATTTTTTAAAAAATATATGAATTTTTATAACAATCGCTGAATGTGATACTATAAAAAAAATTTTTAGCAAAAAGTTAAATTTTAAATTGAAAAGGATCTATTTTTATCCAGAAATAAAATAATTTTATTATCGGTTTAAAAATTTAAATTTCTATTACTAAAAAAAATTTTTGATGCAAAACAATTATTTAAAAAAAAAATATGATCTTTAAACAAATTAGTTTTTTTTTTCTCTTAAAACAATAAATTGTCAACTAAAATTATAAATATTTAACTAAACTACTTGAATTTTAACCAAAATGATGAATTTTCAATTTTGAGTTTGAAAAATTGATTTTAAATAAAAAGGAACAAATTTAAAAAAAAAATATCTAATTCAAAAGAAAAAGATACATTTTCAAACAAAGTAATACATTTTTGACGAAAAGGATTAATTTTCGAATGAAAAATACATTATTATCAGTTTTAAATCAAAAATGGAATAGGTAAAGTTCGAACTTAGAAAATTCAACTGCCATTGTTGGAAAAAAAAATTTAACCAAAAAGATGAATTTTTAACAAAAGATTTAATCTTTCAACCCAGTAGTTATTTTATTCAACCAGAATTATGAATTTTCAGGTAAGAAGATTAATTTTTTACAATAAAGACGACAAAATATATTCTCAATAAAAAAACAAAAAATTTTAAACTAAAAATTCTATAATTTTAACCAAAAAAATTACGTTGAAAAAAAGTTACATTTTTACGAAAAAAAGTCTTTTAAAACAAGTACATGCATTTTTTTCAAAATAGTTGAATTTGAAACTACAAAAAATGTTTAAGCTAAATAGTTCAATTTTAAAATTAGAAGATTTTGCAACTAAACTATATTAATTTTTGACGAAATTTTTCAATTTTGAGTAAAAAAAGATCAGTTTTTAACCAGAAATGGAATAGTTGAATTTTAAGTTTAACAAAATGTATTATTTTTAACCAAAAAAATTAAGTTAAAAAAAATAGCTCCAGTTTCAACAAAGCATTTGAGTTAGAAATTAAAAAAGATCGTTAAAAAAATGGAATGGTTCAATTTTTAGTTTAAAAAGTTTAATTTCCATTATTAAAAACAATGCATTTTTAATCTAGAAGATTTATTTTCTACGAACAAAAAATGATTTTTGAAAAAAATACATGAATTTTTATAAAAATAGTTGAATGTGAAACTATAAAAAAAATATTTGCATTAAATAGTTAAATTTTGTATTAAAAGGAATCTGTTTTTATCCAGAAATAAAATCATTAAATTTTCAGTTTAAACAATTAAATTTCTATTACTAAAAAAAATTTGATCTTTAAACCAATTAGTTTTATTTTATATCAAAAAATAATTTTCTGGAAAAAGAAGGCGATTTAAAAGAATGAAATTTACAACTGCAAAAAAATTTTAATCAATAAGTTGAATTTTGACCGAAAAAAGATTAATTTTTAAGCCCCAAATGGCACAGTTAAATATTCAGTTACTAAATTAATTAATAAAAATATACAAAATATACTCTCAATAAAAAAAAAACTAATTTTCAAAAAAATAGTTTCGTTTTCAACCAAAATTATGAATTTTCAACGAAAAACAAAATATTTAAGTGGAATACTTAAATATCTACAAAAAAAATAATTGTTCAAACTATAAGATTAATTTCCTAGCGGAAAAAATTATTTTTCAACAAAATACATGAATTTTAAAAAGAAATTGAATTTTCAACTACAGAAAAAAAGTTTCTTAACCAAATATTTAAATACTGAGTTTAAGAAATTGATTTTAAATAAAAAAAAAATTTATAACAAAAAATGTATAATTTAAAAGGATTAGTTTTCTAATGAAAAGTACACTATTATCAGTTTTAAACCAAAAATGGAATAGTTAAACTTTCAGCATAGAAAATTCAACTTCCATTGTTGGAAAAAAATTTTCACTAAAAAGATGAATTTTGAACAAAAGATTTAATCTTTGAACCAAGTAGTTTTATTTTTAAACAGAATCAAGAATTTCCAGATATAATGATGAATATTTAACTAGAATCCTTGAATACTAACGAAAAAGATGTATTTTAAAACAAGCAGATATTTTTCTACCAAAAAAGACGATGTTTAAACAAAATTGATTTTAAATAAAAAATTTTCAATAAATATTGTCCTATGATGGCACTTTAAGATATTTTTATATGATTGTATCCTAGGATTGTATCTTGCAATGGTGTCCTACGATCGCACTTTATAATATTGCCCTATGATCGCACTTTACGATAGTGCTCTGCAATATTGTCCTAATGTCGTATTCTACGATAGTATCCTGCATTAGTAGCCTAAGGTAGAATTCTGCAATTGTATCTTAAGATCTTATCATGAGAAGGTTTACTGCAATCTCGCTTTACAATAGCGTCCTATGATCGTACTTACGAATAGTCTCCTACTATATTGTCCTATGATCGCACTTTACTAAAGTGTCCTAAGATATTGTCCTATTATCGCACTTTACGATAGTGTTCTACGATATTTTTCTACTGCCGCATTCTATGATAGTATCCTACATAAGTATCCTAAAATAGATTTCTACAATTATATCCTAGGATCGTATCTTTAGATGGTGTCCTGCGATCGCACTTTATAATATTGTCCTTTGATCGAGCTTTATGATAGTGTCCCAAAAAAATATTGTCCAATGATAGCACTTTACGATAGTGCCCTATGCTATTTTCCTAATGTCGTATTATATGATAGTATCCTATATTTGTATCCTAATATAGTGTTCTATGATAGTATCCTAGGATCGTTTCTTGTGATGGTGTCCTAAGATCGTCTCCTACTATATTGTCCTATGATCGCACTTTACGATAGTGTCCTACGATATTGTACTATGATCGCACTTTTCGATAGGGCCCTACGATGTTTTCCTACTGTCGTATTCTATGATCGTATCCTGCATTAGTATCCTAATATAGTGTTCTATGATAGTACCCTAGGATAGTGTCTTGTGATGGTGTCCTAAGATTTCCTTATACAATAGCGTCCTATGATCGTACTTACGAATAGTCTCCTACTATATTGTCCTATTATCGCACTTTACGATAGTGTCCTACGATATTGTACTGTGATCGCACTTTTCGATAGGGCCCTACGATGTTTACCTACTGTCCTATTCTATGATCGTATCCTACATTAGTATCCTAATATAGTGTTCTATGATAGTATCCTAGGATCTTATCTTGTGATGGTGTCCTACGATCGCACTTTAGAATATTGCCCTATTATCGCACTTTACGATGTTTACCTTAGATATTGTCCTATGATCGCACTTTACGATAGTGTCCTACGATATTGTCATATGATCGTACTTTACGATAGTTTCCTACGATTTTTTCTACTGTCGTGGTCTATAATAGTATCCTACATTAGAATCCTAAAATAGATTTCTACGACTGTATCCTAGGATCTTATCTTATGATGGTGTCCTACGATCGCACTTTGAAATATTGCTCTATGATAGCTCTTTACGATAGTGTTTTACGATATCGACCTATGATTGGACTTTACGATAGTGCCCTGCGATATTGTCCTATGATCGCACTTTACGATAGTGTCCTACGATAGTATCTTATGATAGTGTCCTATGATCGCGATTTACGATAGTGTCCTAAATTAGCTTCCTAAGATAGTGTTCTACGATTGTATCCTAGGATCATATCTTCCGATGGTGTCTTACGGCCGCCTTTTACAGTAGTGTCCTATGATCGCACTTTACGACAGGGTCCTATGATCGCACTTTACGACAGTGTCCTACGATCGCACTTTACGATAGTATTCTAAATTAGCATCCTAAGACAGTGTTTTTTGATTGTATCCTAGCATCATATCTTCCGATGGTGTCTTACGACCGCCTTTTATAGTAATATCCTATGATCGCACTTTACGACAGTGTCCTATGATCGTACTTTTGGACAGTGTCCTATGATCGCACGTTACGATAGTGTCCTACGATAGTGTACTACGATAATGGCTTATTTTTGGAATTCTTCTGTCATTATGAAAACATGTGGTCAAAATTCAAGAACAGAATTTTTGCTTTCATAGTTAAAAAATTATTTATAATTTGATCGTTTTCTCTTAGAAATAAATTTTTTTAATGAAAATGTCGCATTGGGTTAGAGTTTATATTTCCTGTGTTTAAGACAATCAAGAAACGAGGGCAGCAAAGTCAACTTCCACTCACGTAAATAAATGTGTACTAGAAATAAAGCGCATTTGCAAGCACGTGGCTGAAAAGATTGAGATTTTTATTGACTCAGGTCAGGGAACCAGAGTTGGTTTTCTTTTTTGACGGTTTTTGCAATTACCTGACGAGGTCAATTTCCTCGAAGTAGATCGTATCGAAGGTCTGTAAAATTTAAATGAAGTCAAAATTGAGCATCAGAGATGGGTTTCAAAGATATAAAGTATAATCAAATTTTCGGAATGTCACACAAAATTATAAATTGTATTTTTATTGTTGAAAGACATTCAAATTCTTCGACTTGAATTAAAATTTTCAAATTATGCAATAAGTTTTATCATATCTACGACCGAATCTTTCAAAAAACAATTTCAATATAAAATTATAAATTTTTGTTTATATTAGATGTCAAGGCTGTTTCGACCAGTGTAAATAAATATTCAAGATTTCACCACTAAGCTATAACGGATAAAGATTTTTTTTCCTAAAGTAGACAAAAATGTTCAATTCTTTAAAAAACCGTAAATCATAAAGGTCAGTAAGTAATTCATAAAAATAAATTTTGTTAATCTATGCACAAACCCTTTATCAAAAATTCTTTTTTTTTATTTATTTGAAAATATTAACAACTTAAATTTCTATGGCTTTAGAAAAAATAAAAGGTCTCAAAAGAAGTTTTTGTCTTTGTCAATTTTGTTTTTTAATATTGCAGAAAATGAAAGCTGAAAACTGAACAGAGCTCACTTTTATTTTTTATTTTTTCAATTTCGCGAAGGTTAAAAATGAAAACTGCTGCGCATTTTATCCATTTAAACAGATTTTTCTCCAGTTTCTTTCAGAAAGGAGAAATGAACGCTTTATTTTCCGGTTGGAATGAGAGAAATAACGGTAAAATATGGTAGAATGTGTGATGAAAATAAAACAGAATGATAAAATGTAAGTTGTAGGTGCTGTGTACATAAAAGTAGAAATTCTGATTACAAATAAAAACTTCCACGCAAAAACTTGGTTCTGAAAATTTCATCTCTGTTTATTAAAATTTTTGCATTGAGAAAATTTTTAACGAAAAAAACTTACAAACTTTTTGAAAATGTTTTAAAACTTACAATTAAGAGAACAGTATTTTTTGAACAATATACCACAACTTATTTTACTTTTTGTTTTGACTGGTTACGATTGTTTAGTCGATTTCTTTTGTGATAAAAAATATTTCGAATGTTTATTGGAAAAAAGATCCCTTTTTTTTAATTCGGTAAGAATCGAACCCGCGTAAGCTGATTTTTGGTAAAGTGCTCTTACCACTAAGCCACTTTCAAACCGTTTTAAATTGTTACCCCTTTAATATTCAGTGCATTTATTTAAAAAATGAAAATTTAGGTCTACATGGAATGCCATTTCGGATAGCATCATGTGCGGATTTGGAAAAAAATATTGTAGATCCTCCGTAGCTTAGTGGATAGAGCACCTGACCGCCTGTCTTTTCTTCGCCAATAGGAATTTGTTATATTTTTTGTGTCAAAGAAATAAACCAAATGACAGAAATTTTAATTTAAAATCTTGGATATTATAATTTTTAGTTTTATTTGTTTAAAATAATAACTAATTATTAATTGATTGTTTATAACAACTTTATTTGAGAATAATGCTAACAGGCTGCGTTTTTTCTCAAATTTACAAACTTTTGTCGACTTTTCAATTTGACTCAAGCAATAATTAATTAATGTTAATTTGTTTAAAAAATTGAGAATGGTTTATAACTATCTCCTTTTAATGTAATACTGGAAAATTGCGATGCAAATTTAATGCTGTTTATTCTAAAATTCAAAAATTCTTTTTAATATGTGATATATTTCGTAGTACTTTTACTTTACAATAGTGTCCTATGATCGCACTTTACGATATTGCCCTGCGATATTGTCCTATGATCGCACTTTACGATAGTGTCCTACGATATTTTCCTACTTTTGTATTCTATGATAGTATCCTAAATTAGTATCCTAATATTGTGTTCTATGATAGTATCCTA
>JAAAKG020145784.1:0-10813 GCA_010014905.2 Druon quercuslanigerum | reverse complement strand
TAAAATTAATTAATATATAAGAATTTTAAATTAGATTAAAATTACCCTAAAAATCCTATTTAACGTCCAATTATTTTTGTTTTTTATTCTTGGTTTTTTTCCCAGAAAATTAGTCTTCTTGGTTGAAAATGTAATCCTTAAATTGAAAGTTGAACTGCTTCATTAAAATTTTTTTTTTTTTAAGATCCATGGTTTTAGTTAAGAATCAATTTTTTTCTTGCAAATTTATATTTTTTGGTCGGAAACTCAATTTTTCTTATAAAAAATTTACCTTTTTGGCTTAAGAATTTAACGACTTGGACAAAAATTGAACTATTTGAAGGAAAATTTAAATCTTTTTTTGGAAATTCTTTTTTTTTTAATTTTTCTTTTCAGCTTAAAAATGCAACAAGTTGATAGAAAATTCAACTTCTTTGCTACAAAATTAAAATGTTCTGCAAAAAATTTGCTTTTCTGAATTAAAAATTCTATTTTTTCAATAAAAATTTAACCATTACATTTTTTCGTAATAAATTATCTTCTTTTAGCCTAAAAATTGAACTATTTCGCTGAAAGTTGATCGTTTTTGGTTCAAATTCTAACTATTTGGTTATTTTTTTGGTTAAATTTAATTGTTTATTATTTGAAAATTTCACTATTCCATTATCGATTAAAAACAAAGCATTTTCACTTAAAAATTCAATTATTCGTATTTTTTATAGAAAATTATTCTTCTTGATGAATAACTCATTTGAAAGATGAGATACTTTATTAAAAAATTAAAGATCCGATTCATTAGTTGTAATTTAATTGCTTTATTAAAAATTCATATTTTTAAGTTGTACATTCAATTTTTGATGTAAAAATTTATAATTTTGGCTAAAAAATGCGACTGTTTTGTTAAAAATTCATGTTTTTGGTTTAAGAAGCCTATTATTTCCTTTTTTTTCTATTGAAATTTTTTTTAAAGTTCTCTCGGTAGAAAATTTAATTATTCGGTTGTAAATGTCAATTTTTCATCTAAAATAATTTTTCTTGTTTGCTAAAAATTCAACAATTTAGTTGAAAAAACATCTTTCTTGGTAGATTCTTGATTGAAAGTTAATTCGTTTTATTTGTAATTTTTTTTAAATATTTCATTATTTTGTTAAAAAGTTAATGTTTTGTTAAGAAAAGTCAACTGTATTTTTAACATTCGTCTTTTCGTATTTGAAATCCATGATTTAAAAATAAAAATTCATATTATTTGTTGAAAAATTTATCTTTTATGGTCGAAAATTAATTCTTTTTAATTAAAACGTCTTTTTCTTCGTTTGAAAACTTAATCATTTGTTTGAAGACTTTTCTTCGTTGGTTGAAAATGGAACTATTTGGTTAAAAATTCAAGTTTTTGCTGTTGAAAATTTGTATTTTGCTTCAAAGTTCGACTGTTTGGGTGAAGATTAACTTT
The DNA here is from genome assembly GCA_010014905.2 of Druon quercuslanigerum. Taxonomy (NCBI): domain Eukaryota; kingdom Metazoa; phylum Arthropoda; class Insecta; order Hymenoptera; family Cynipidae; genus Druon; species Druon quercuslanigerum. The sequence continues at coordinate 9,384 of JAAAKG020145784.1, read as the reverse complement.
TTATTTGGATAATCGTCTTTATGGGTTTAAATGTTTTTTAAACATTATATTTTTTAGCTATATACAACTTAACTCTTTTGTTGAAAATGTAACATATTTAGATTTAAAATCTTAAGAATATGGTATCGACATAAATATTATTTTAAAAAATTTTATGCTCCTATTACTCTCCTATTCTCTTGAAAAATCATCCTATTTCCTGTATTTTTAAGAGAAGTTTGGGCAGTGAATTCTAAAATTATTTTTCAAACCATTCACATTGCATATTTGACCTTAAAGTTCTAAAATATTTAATTATCTTCAAGAAATATATTATAAAAAATTAGTATTAAATAATAATATTTGTTATCAACACCTGAAAGTTAACCGTAAAGTGTCCGTAACCCCCCTGTGTAAAAATGTTCCCAAAACTAAAATTTTCAAACTCTTCGGAAGACTCTAAATCCGCTTCTCGTTCAATATTCGACACAGGACCTTGAAATGAAACGGACTGAAATTTTGATCTCTTTGAAGATAACTCCCTGAAGACACTCGATTTCATGAAATTTGCTCTGACCGCCGACATAAATTCCGTTGTCCGTCTGTGTCGTTCTACAATGTGTGCTTGGAGGCAGTGCGACGGGAACGATATAGGGGCGATATCGCGGAATCCGTATAATAATGCGCATGATGAAGGATCTTTCAGAGAATTCTTGGCAGCGTCTTCTCTTCTCGCGAGGTTCCAGAGGATGGAGCGGAAGAGGTCCAAGAGAACTGCCACTCGAAGAAGCAACGATACCCAACTTATAGTTGACTCCAGTCAGGGTGGTGTGGGTTCTTGGCCCTTGTATACGAGAGTCTCTAAAGCCGATATTTCCATCTCTCTCACTCCCTTTATTTCTCTCTTTCTTTATCTCCTCGCTAGTATGTATACTATATCCGTCCTGAGCTGAATCAGACTCCGCCGACCAAAGCAAATATTTGGAGCCTCGCCACTAAAAACTCGAGCGAGCCAACGGACGAGTTGATTTGTTTCCCTACATCACGACTTTCGGTGTCTTTTTTTTCTCTTTTTTGACCCGATCCTCTGCCTCAGCCTTCCTTTTACCGTTCTCCGCACCAGCTCCTCACGCAATACTACATCCTTCGTTGTTCGTCTGTTCCTCCTCCTGGTGGACCATAGCAACCTGCTGAGCATGCAACTTCTTCTTCCGCTCTGGACCGATCGTACATTTTATGGAATGCAAATTTTTATTCGCTCTGTCTCTCCTCGATAACGGATGCTCCACACTTCTGCATCTGAAGCTGCCTTTTTATCAAGGTGATCGGTCTTCGAGTAAAGCCTTTTAATCCGACTAATTGTGCGCTTTATTCCTGATGAATTAGGGATGAACTAGTTGCCTGAGTCATGTGCCAGACATATGAAATGGTATCACATTTGTTCGGTTTCTCTTGCTGAGTAATTAAGTTCTTCATAGATCTGTACAAAGAAAATTATAGTTCAAAAACACTTCCTCATCGTGGACCCTAGCAACTTCGTCCGCTCTGGAATGATCTTACATTTTAGGGAATGCAAATTTTTATTCTCATTGTGGCTCGCCGATCATGGATGCCCTGCACATCTGCATCTGAGGCTGCCGAGTGAAGCCTACATGTGCTATAGTTTATAAATCGATGCAAACAAATGTTTAGCTCACCACATCTCTTCATCGTGGACATTAGCAAGCTGATCAGAAAGCAACTACTTCCACACTGGACCGATCGTACATTTTATGGAATGCAAATTTTTATTCGCTCTGTGTCTCCACCATAACGGATGACCTCAAGTTCCGATTAATTATGCTCGTCATTCCTGATGAATTAATTAGGGATAAGATAGTTGGTTGGGTCATGTGCCAAAAACCTAAAACGCGTTTGCATTTTGTAGTTTCTCCTTATGAGTAATTGAGATCTGCCATTGGTAAAAAGCATACATTGGTGCAAAGAAAATTACAGTTTAGCGCATATCCTCATCGTGGACCTTAGAAACTTTTTCTTCCGTTCTGGATTGATCGTACATTTAATGAAATGCAAATTTTTATTTGCTTCGCGTCTTCCCGATAATGAATGCCCTGCACACTTCTGCATTTGAGGCTGCTTCTTTATCAGGGCATCAGCCTTCGAGTGACGCCCTTTAATCAGATTGTCTTCTTCATTCCGGATTGGATGGGTAACGTGCCGAATACCTGAAACGGTTTCACATTTTTTCAGTTTCTATTTCTTGATGAGTAATTAAGATCTGGATTTTCTATACATAGATCAAAGCAAATGAAATTAAAGTTCACCGCACCTCTTCTTCGTGGACCCTAACAAACTGCTTATCAAGAAACTTCTTCTTCCGCTCTGAACAAATCGTACATTTTCTGGAATGCAAATTTTTATTCACTGTATGTCTCCCCAATAACGGATGCCCTGTACTTCTGCATCTAGGGTGATCATCCTTCGAGTAAAGTTTTTTAATCCGGTTGATTGTGTTCTTTATTCCTGATGAATAAGGAAGGAACTAGTTGATTGTGTAACGTGCCATACGACTGAAATGTTTAAACATTTTTTCGGTTTCTAGTTCCTGATGAGTAATTAGGATCTGCGTTTACTATGAAGTATAGATTGATGCAAAAGAAAATATAGTTCAACGCACATCTTAATTATGGACCCTAGCAACATCCTCTTCAGCTCGACACTAATCGTACATTTTAGGGGATAATATTTTTTATTCGCTCTGTATCTCCCCGATAACGGATATCCCGCACTTCTGCATCTAAAGCTGGATTTTTATCAAGGTGATCGGTCTTTGCGTGAAACCTTTTAATTTGATTAATTTTCTTCTTCATTCCTGATTGGCTGCGTAACGTTCCAGGCGTCTCAAACGGTTTCAAATTTTTTCGGTTTCTAGTTGTTGATGATTAATTAAGATTTGCATTTGTTATAAAGCATAGATCGATGCAAAGGAAATCATACTTCACTTCACCTCCTCATCGTAGGCTCTAGAATCCTGATCAGAAAGAAAATTCTTCTTCCGCTCTGGATCGATAGTACATGTTACGGAAAGCAATTTTTTATTCATTGCGTGTCTCCCCTCTTCGCTCCTCTCTTCATTATTGATGAATTAGGAATGAGCTAATTGGCTGGGTTACGTGTCAGACGCCTAAAATGTTTTCCCATTTTTCGGTTTCTAGATCTTGGTGAGTATAGATCGATGCAAAGAAAATTATAGTTCATCGCACAAGCACTTCTGCATATCTGCAGCTTCGGTCTTCGAGTAAAGCCTTTTCATCCGATTAATTGTGCTCTTTATTCCTGATGAATTAGAGATGAACTAGTTGGCTGAGTAACGTGCCAGTCTGAGATGGTTTTACATATTTTCGGTTTCTAGTTCTTGATGATTATTTAGGATCTGCATCTGCTCTAGTGTAGGAATGGATACAAATTCCACCAAGGTTTCTGTAACATTTTTCTGATTCTCTGCATAAGTTCGCTAGATTTTAGTACGTGCTACCACGTTGCCTCACTCATTACTTACAACGTTCCTTACACCCAGTTTGTTTTTGCAATAGCATCATAAGTCACCATAAAAAATGGATTCCACCTGCACTTTTCTCCTCTGAAAAGTTCATTCTTAGGGGCACTGGTCGCCATTCGTTACCTCAACTATTTCCGTCTTTTTGGTTGAACCCATTCGTCAGCTGATGCGTTTACAGACAAACGTCTGGTATCCGAACAGCTCGTGCCCGAAGCGCCCGTACGCCTGTCAAGGTGCCAGGCGTCGATAAATAACCAACTGTACTTGCTGCAAGTATATATTCGAAATTGCCAGCTTGGTGGCAGAAGACACGGACAATGCTGTCAGGTGCCGTTGGAGCCAACACATGTATTATTCGAAGGACACCTCTAACCAGGCAAATCTCTATTGACGATGCTTTATTCCGAGGTCGTTTCGCACATATTTTGTTGCAAACGAAATAGCTGGATCCAACACGCGGGTCGCCTCGCGAAACTCTAGAGAATTGATTTTATTATAGGCGCCTTGTACATGTTATCCCAAAGTTAGTGTGTGTTTCCTTCGCATAGAGAGGGTCATATGCGGAAGATGGAAACGGAGAGCGAAACATCTTTCAGATGCCAAGCCTTCTTATTGTCCTCGTTTTCCATACTGTTACTGACTTTTCGCTCTCTTCACTCGACGCCATCCTTCTTCTGAATCACTACTTTAGGAAATAAACGCGCATTAGGCGTGTCGGATGAACCCCTTTTCGCGAAAGAACAGTGGCACCGGTGCCGCGATTGGAAATAAATCTTTTCAAGTAACAAATAGCGAACCCTGTTCCTTTTTTTGATCTCTCACTTTTTTTTTTGAGGGGATAAATTGCAATGGGGTTCACTTGGAGAGCTCGATTAGGTGGGTCCTTTATTAATATTGATTTTGACTGCAGAAATGCATGCAACTGAAATTATGATTATTAGTTAGGATAATCGGTGTAATGCAAGGTTCCTCAATTTAAAAATGTCGAATACTTAAAAATTTTGACCAGGTTGTCAAATTTCTGCACCGTTTTTATCCAATCTTTTTGGGATAGCTTTTTTAGAAGTCTTTAAAAATCGAATATAGTGATAATCATAGACATTTTGGGATTTAAAGCTTCAAAATTAATAAGGATGACAACTTTGATCTACCATTTCAGGTTCAAAGTTTTATGGTCAATATTTCTCAATGTGGGAATTCCCCATGGCCCAAACCCTATTCCTTACAGATCACTTCAGAAGCCTATATTGTCCCATTCGGTGAGTGCTCCTCCTCCAGCATTTTACTGCTTGATATTGTTTGCGGACAATATCAGGGTAAATATAGATAATAATTAAGAAGCCCTGTCACCTTCCTAACGAGTAATGACCAAATAAATAGGGATAATGAGCGAACCTTCCTTTCACAATTTACAACAGGATTTGTTCCCGAAAGAAAAACAAATAGTGGCGCAAACAAATATTTGAACAAATTTAAATTTCATTTTGAAATAGCAGGTTTATAAACCAATTTGAAATTCAAAATACTGTAAATAGTACCATAAATAAATAAATTAAAAAAATAGTAGGAAAACAGTATGGTGTAATTTTTTAAAGATTAAATCCAGGAGGTTTCACTATTTTTGTTATATCAAGTACAATACAAATTTTTCATAAAAATATCGTGGAATCATTTCGTATCTTTTATTATAAACTATATAAATTACAACATCTTTTTACGCCTTTTGAAATTTACATATCCCTTAATTTTCTACAAGAAAAAGCGAATTTTTAATAAAATACCTTAGTTTTCTACCAAAAATAAAATAGTTAAATTTTCATTTCAAAACATTAATTTTGAATCAAAAACAAAACAAATGTGCAACCAAACAGTTAAATTTTCAAGGAAACAAAATTTTTCTAGAGTTGAAAAAACATTCTCCTAAAATTTGGTGAAATCCTGTGAAATTAAAAAAAAATAAATAAAATTTTTTTAGATAATTTATCGACCTTAATGAAATCTTGAAAAATCTTTTTGAAATTTCTGGAAACAACCTAGGAAAATTATATTTATATAACGCCAAAGCAAATAAGCAAAGAAAATAAAAAAATAGTTATTCGAGATTTCTGCTCAAATGTTTCTTTTTATCAAATTGCAAATGTTTTTTTTTCTTTAAACAATATTTTTTAGAGTTTTATTGAATTAAAATTAAAAATATTTTTAATTTAATTATCAGCTATGATATTTTTCGTTGGAAAAAGTCATTAGATTTCAAAGGTTAATAATTTTTTAAACAATCTCAGATTATTCGAAAATTTGTGTTTCTAATTTTAAACAAAATTTTAAGAAAATTTACATATTTGAACAATATTAGGTTATTTTAGTATTTTAGAAAAAATTACTATATATTATAATAAATCTGTTTGAAAGGATTCTGTTATTTTAAACAAAAATTGTAAAGGTTAAATAGTTAGTTCCCCTTTTTCTATTTTTTTTCGCCTAAATGCGAACTGAGTTATTATAAATCAATGATTAAATCTAACAATTTTTGGTCAAAAGCTCAATCTTTTCATTGAAAAGTCTGGTATTATATTTTTGGTTTCGAATTCGTCTTTTTTGGCTTTTAAATTTTTGTTATATGTTTGAAAATGTAATTATTTTGCTAAAAATGAAATTTGTTAAAAAGTCATCTATTTTGGTTGAAAATTCAAATCTTCTTTTAAAAATGAGTTTAATGCATGGTCTATTTCAATTATTTTAAATAAAAATTTAATTATAACATGTGTATTTAAAAACTTATCTCTCTTAGTTAAAAGTTCATGTATTTTTTTTAATTCATCATTTTTGGTAGAAAATTAATCATAAGTTAAAATTTACCTTTTAGGTTGAAAAATCAACTACTTGCTTGAAAGTTGAACTCTTTTGTTAAAAAATCATTTTTGTGGTTTAATATTTATAATTTTATTTAAAAATCCATCTCTTTGGATAAAATAATAAATATTTTGTTGAAAATTAGTTATTTTTTACAAATAAAATGTAACTTTCATTTTTTATGTAAAATAAATCTTTTCTGGTTAAAAATTAAACTATTTGGTTGCAAACTAATATTTTCGAGTTTCTTTTATTAAGGTTTTGTTAAAAATAAATTCAAATAAAAATTCACCTCTTTGGTTGAAAATGTAACTACTTTTTTAAATTCATTTTTACTTGGTTCACAATTAACTCCTTTATCTAGAAATTTAATTATTCCATTTTAGTTGAAAATTATTATTATTTGGTTTAGGCTATTTTCCTCAAAATTCTTCTTATTCCATTGAATTTAACTCGCTGAAAATTAGTTTTGTTTTGTTGAAAAATAATTTTCTAAATTTAAATTCAAAAATTTAATTTTTTTTTTATTCTTAAACAATGTATTTAGATTATTATATTATCAATAACATTGAAAATAAATTATCCAAACATCATACATTTCTAAAAATTTCTAACATTAAAAAATTGTTATTTAATTAATTTCAATGTTTAATATTTTATTAATGAGATAGTTTGGAAATCTATTTTGTAATGATTGAATCTTTTTCATGTTCCTTTGCATTAAATTATTCTTGAAAAAATTGATTATTTTCCAATCTCAAAATACAAAATTTTAATTTTTAATTTAATACTTATATTTTTTATTTGTGAATGCATTTATTTATTTATTATTTAAAGTTCCTCATTTTGGATTTAAATATCATATTTTTTTTAGAAAAGTCATCTTTCTCGGTTGAAATATCAACTATATTCTATAAAAATTTTCATTTTGTCGCTAAAATGTAACTATTTGTTTAGAAATAAATTTTGTTGAAAATTTTTCTTTTTTGTTCGGAAATTTTTATCTTTATGTAGAAAATCTTTGGGGAGAAATGGTTTGAAATAAAATATATTTTGACTTGAATTTTCAGAAATTGAAACAACTACAATGCTTGCCGTAAAAAAATTCCCAAAGGTCAAAAAATAATAAAATAATGTGTGGTAATTAAAATTGTTTAAACAATTCTACATTTTTATCCAGTGACAAAATATAATAAGTGAGTGGCATATATTAATAATTTTTTGTCCCTTTTTATTATAAAGAAACTGTTATTATTCAATCGCGAATAAATTAAGCTTACGGGAAAACCCCTAAAGGAAACACGAGCGTAAAACCCGAGGGGAAAATCCAAGGGAAAAACTGTTTAAAAATATATAAAGCATTTGCTTTATATATTTAAAAAAGGGTATTTTTAGTTTTTGAATCCCAGAGCACATTTTGGGTCCAAGGTCGAGGAAAGAAGAGGAACCTAGTCATAAAAATATATGATAGGTAGGTAGGCTAAAAATTATGGTTGGCCACAAGTTTTAAAATGTCGGGTAAATCTCTAAAAAGAACAAACATTTTCAACAAAGAATTTTAAATTTTACCTAGGAGTAATGAAATTTATTACACAGTAGGCGAAAAAGGCTACTAGAAAAATTTGGTGACCAAATGTTATTCAAATGATGGGTTAATCCGCAACACCATAAATATTGTTAAACCCTATCCTACCTAAAAAAAAGGGTTAAGACAATTTTTGACTTTATGACTTAGTTTATGACTTTAATGACCGTTTCAGTTTTTTATTTTATTTTCAAAAGAGAAATTTTAAATTGTAAGTTATTCTTTAATACAAGAGGCAACATTTTCGCTCTTAACTTTTTGACCAAATTAAAAAAAAATGAAGATTATTCTATTCAGTAATTTTATTTAATAAAATTTATTTCGAATTTTTCTAACCATTATTGGTCAAAGAGGAAATTTTAATTCTAAATGTTTTTTAATTTTCGGAAATCATTCATTTCTTAACATTTTGCTATACGACAATACAAAATTTAGAAACTTTTTCGAATTTTTAAAGATACGAGGAAAATTAAATTATGAGTACAGGTAATCAAAATTTTTTTCAATACTTATATTTTTATAAAGTTTCTGAAGTAAAAACTGTAGACTTTGGAAGATTTTCCAATAAAATTTCGAAGCTTTTTAAGGATTTTGGAAAGTATGAAGATAGTAGAATTTTCTCCAGGAGAAATTTGAATTGATTATTTATTTAAAAAATAATAATTTAAAGAAAACAATAATAATAATTTTAAAACGTTTCAAATTATTTACCAACTGCTCGGAAAAGAAAGTAGCAAATTTTAAATCACCTTTTCTCTATTTTGCACAATTAAAAAATTATATAAAATTAAATTTAAAATAAAATGTAGATTTTTAAAGATATCAAAACCAACATTTGACGTTTCTAAAATGTTAAAAAAATGATCTGTAAGATTTTCGGGAACTTTTTTAATTTTGCACAATTTCTTCCTAAATTTTTTGGAAAAATTTGAATAATATTAAAATATAAAATTGTTAAAACAATTACAAATTTAAAAAGATTGTAATAAAATGCATATTTTAAAATATTTCAAAATCAGCTTAGAAGATTTTTAGGATTTTTTGTAATTTTAAAGAAATTAAAAATATTAAAAGTTTTAAAATTATTCCCTGATATTAATCAAATAATTTAAAGTTTCTTAACAGCATCAAAAACTTTTAAATACATCTGCAGATAAAAAAAAATTCTCCTAACATTTGGTGAAATCCTGTAAAATTGAAAAAAATATATAAATTTTTTATATAATTTTTCGACATAACCAAAATCTTTAAAAATCTTTTTCAATTTTCTTGAAACAATTTAGAAAAATTATATTTATATAAAGCTAAAGCAAATAAATAAAAAAATTTTAAAAAATAGTTATTCGAAATTTTTTTATCTGTTAAAAATATTTTTTCCTTTTAAATTATAATTTAGCTAAAATCTTTCTTT
>JAAAKG020145783.1:0-10813 GCA_010014905.2 Druon quercuslanigerum | reverse complement strand
AGGGTGTGGGAGGTGTGTTAAGGAATAGGAAGAGGGTGAATGAAAAATGTAAACCCTTAGGGGACACATTAGAAGCTACCACAAGTACCAATGTCAATGAAAAAGTAAAAAAATGGGTGGAAAAATTTTCTGGATAGTTGGTGTTTATTATGTAGTGGTTGCTGAAATTTGCTTCTGAAAATTGCAAAAAATACAGAATTGCTTTCCAGTTTTCCATACTTCCCAAAAATTCTGGGAGTTCTTTAAAATGTAAGTTCGTCTTATTAAACGTTCAACAGCATGCATACTATACAAAATAATTTAATCTGATTGTTGTTTCAGGATGAAGAACTGTGACGTTCTAGAAGATATTTAAATTTAAGAAATAAATTTCACCAGTCACATCAGTCGCAGCAAACAGTCAGAGCATTTGGAGTGATGAGTCACACAATTTGCAGGGACCAGTCACACTATTCAGGGCGACCATTCACTCTAATTCATATAGTTATTCTCAACTTCAACTAAATGTCACGCTCCACTCCAAAGTGATAAGCTCACTTCTGACTTTAAGGTGGTGTGATAATTTACACCATTGCAGTGGGATCTGACTCCAATAAATTTAAATTGTAAAAATAATAAAAATATCATGGAATTTGTAAAAAACGCTAAGACTGTTGTTAGGGTAATTTTACAAAAATTGTGTGATCACAGACTGAGGTGTATGTTAAAAATCTCGGATATTTTTCTGCTTGATTTGGTAAAACAAAAGAGCGTTGCAATAAAATGCCTCTACAAATATGGTTTTAATGGCTTATCTGATTAGAATCGGTATAATCAGAAATTTAGTCAAGAAGAAAAATGTGATTCAGATATATTCATGATGTCAATGGTACTAATGCGCATGCATACAACCTGTTTCAAGCGCGACTTTAAAAAATGTTGTAAATGTGCATAACTAATAAGAATTTAGAAAAATGAAAGTCCATGGTTCACTAGACTGTGTAGGCTAATTATCTATGAGCATGTGCCAGAGCCAAAGAAACATACGATATCAAAAGTAGATTTGATAAAAAAGAAAATGACAACACTTGTTTAAAAAAGAGTCAAGGTTCCCAATAGTCATTGCCCAATAACTTTTACCCATAATTTTGTCAAAACCATCACATGTCACCCACTTGCAGAACATCTTAGATAGACCGCAGAACACAGAGAATTTCCAATTCGGTCTTTCAAAGTTGCATGCGTAAATTCGCATCATGGAATGTGTTCTGCATATAGGCTATCGTCTAAGCTTCTGTAAATGGCAAGCGAAAACGGAAAGTGAGAAAGGGCAGGTAAAAAATAAAAAAAGCATGAAATATTTCAAGTAGATTTTCCCGAAATCCTCAATTGACTTCTGAAATTAATAGTGTTAGCAAACAGTTTATTCATAATTTCAGCGTGATTTTGCAAGCAATGGCTGCTGGAGAGGTGATTAATACTGTAAAATTTGAACACTATTGCAGAAAAACAGTGAAGCTTTTCATTACCCTCTACAGCCTTTTTAAAAGAATGAAAGTAATAAGAAACTCAAACTGAAAGGATTGAGATTGAAAAAAAAACTTTTTCGTCGATAAATATCTAAATAATTCATATTTTATTAAATTTGTTTAAAACATCACCGAAGTGATTACCCAAGTACGATTGGTAATGAAATTTTTATTATGTTCCCAATTAAAAAGACTGACATTAAAGAAAAAAAACTTTTTCTATCAACAGATGTCCAAATAATGCATTCTTTTATTAAATTATTTTTTTAAATATAAAATTAATCAACTGGTCATGAATTTTGCTGATGCATATGGTACCATGATTGTCACCTAGACAATAGATGAAGCGTAACTGAACTCACCCGCTTGGATTTCCGGTGGTCCTATTACTTGCATCTTGATTGCGTGATAGTTCAAAAAGTCATGCACAATCTCAAGGGCATACATGATAGCTGCATGTGTATATCTTGCCTTTTCGAGAGCTTGTTGTTCAGGATTGAAAGTTCGGATACCTTTAGTAACTTTGACTACTGCAACATCTAAATTAGTGTCTATAAACGGAGAGGAAAACCCTACTGGGTATTGTTTATTATCTTCCATATGCATTCTGATATGAAAAGGTCCTTGCACATATTGAGGGCGGGTTACGACAAAATAACGATGTATCAAAAAACCAGGATGAATATGACCACCATTCACGATTTCGACTCTGCCGGGCTTCTCTATATTCACCTCATCATGTGGGAAGTATAAACGCACAATTTGATTATCATCCATTCGCTTACGACGAATGTGAGGAGCTGATGATAATGATTCTGCAAAAATAATTAGGCGGGTTCATTTAATAGTTTCATATCAAGGCAGTAGCACAGCAAGTAACAATAATGTCCGTAAAATCAGCGCACATGTAAAAAAAACTCTTGTTCACACAAAAATCAGCCCACTCCTCAATTGTGAACAGATCAGAGCTTTTTCATATACATATATGCATACATTTTGTCAAAAAAGTATATAATTAGTAAATTTACTTTTTTTGAACAAAACTGTAACTTCTAAATAAATATGCTGCCTTTTTTTAATTGTTACAAAACAAATTAATGCATATAACTGTTAACAGCTGCAAATTTAAAATAAAAATGTATTACTTACATAGATTTTGTTAGAAAAATGTAAAGAATCAATTTCGAATTTCAAACAAGCACCAAATGATAATAATAATTAATAATTTCTACCATTTTTATAAACAAATTCACTTATTTTGCCCTTATTTACATAAAAAATTTGACTTCTACGAATTAATTTTTTTCATGTGAAGAACAAAAATAGTACACACTAGAATATAATAAGAAATTATTTGTCTTAGTTATAAACAATTTATACAAACCAATTCACTGATTGGAGTGTCCCTGCAATTGGCTATATTGATAACAAAATGTATTTAATGTCAATTATCCAGCGTCTCTACTAAACGTCAAAATTGCAAGAATGAAAGAGGTTTTTTTTCATTTATAATTACTTTTTTGTATTTTTAGAAATGTTATATATTTTTACTTTACTAATTTTTCCTTTTCATGGATAAAACCTTAACATTTGGTAGAAATGCTTAAATATTCCCATTGAATAAAATTCTATGGCAATATAACCCATGACAGTGACACTATCATAACTTATTGTTTCTAACGATGACAAAAGTTGTTTCCTGCAACTCTAATGTATATTATTCTTGCTATTTGCATGAAAAGAAATAATTCCACGCCAAGAACAAATTTTCTATGCATATAGGTGCCAAATAAGTGAATTTGTTAATAAAAATGTCAAATGTTAATTTATAGAATTACGATATGTATTATTCTTGTTCTTTATATAAAAATAAATGATTTCACAAAAAAGCGAAATTTTATATGCATATGAATGCCAAATAAGTGAGTTTGTTTATAAATATGGTTTAAATTATTAAATATATGTGTATAGGTACTTGTTTGTCATTAAAAATAAAAAATTATTCGCAATAATTTGTTTATAAAAATGAACAAAATACAGGACGCTTATTTACAAGCTACAATTTTGTTTGATAAATGTAAATTTACTAATTATATATTTATTCAAAAAAGTGATTTTATCCCAACTGTTATAAAAACTTAAATTATAAAATCATTGATCAATTTGATTTTAATTAAAAATATTTATTTATATATTTAAAAGAAAAGAGATTGATACAAATTGGGTAATATTTGTAATAATAATGTAAATCTTTACATTGCATGCATTTACACCGCAGCTTCCTAACAAAATCACGCGAAGTAGAGTGTTTTCAAGTATTTTGTGCATAAGTCTGACTTTTATTATTAATTTGTTGTTTATTATTATAAATTTCTGCTATTGATGACACAGTCAATAAATCGTAAATGTGCTTTTTTCGGTTTAGGATATTTAGCAAATGAGTACTCGGTTCTGAAGTTTTAGGCCGCACGGCTAAATATTTGAGTCTAATTTCTTGCATGGTTCATCGACATACTCATATCTTGAAGCACACTACCTTTCTTCCTTTTTTGATTATTAAACAATATATAAACATTTTATTTAAAAAATGACTTTGCTTGCTCCGAGACATGATTATGTAGCTGAAGTATGCAAAAAAGTTGCGAGAAAATCACAAAGAACGTTAGGAATTTTCCCAAAATTTCTTGAGGAAAATTCTTAATCTATTTGGGAATTTCCTCATTATTTTGTGAATTTTCCCGAACTTCCTTTTGGGAAAACTCCTTAAAATTTGTAAAATATCACTTGACTGGGCTTTGTTCTTATTGCTTTTGCGGAATAATGTTGAAAATTCTGAGAATTCTTCGAAATACCTAGATACCAATGTATAAGAAAATATCAGTAGTGACCACTGGCGGTAATCGAGGAACTAAAAAAACCGGTTATCCACAAAATATTTCCTGCTTTATTTTACTTTGATCTGGACAAAAAATTGTTTACATAAATAAATAATTCGATATTTTTTCATTAATGTCATGTTGATTATTACATTCCGCATGGCGGGCTTCTCCAGTGAAAAAATAATAATTTGAATTTAGTAAATATTTTGCGAGTGGATTATTTTTCACTATTTGGTGCAAGTTATGTGACGAGTGGCTCACGTGACAAGATTCCTACCTCACTGACACTCTTTTTATTTCGTAACTAATTTTCACACGAAGCGGCAGATTGGGTTAGAAATTTGGGATAATAAATAGGAAGCGCTGAGTATGATCGCTCTGGTCCTAAATTTCAATAATTATTAAACAATCTTCATTTGTGAATATTATTTTTGCTTTTTATTTATTATCCCAAATTTTCAACTCTATTTGGCGCTTCGTGTGAAAATAAGTTAAGAAATAAAAAAAGAGTTATTAAGGTAGAAATCCGGTCACATGACCCACTTACAACATGGCCTTAATCTCTATTTATTAATTTTGTTTTGTATTTTAAAGAAAAGATTTTTTATTGTGTTGTTTGGTACATTCTAATAAGAGCATTGTGATGCACATATGGAATGAAAAGTAAATATTTTTTTCAAGACAATTATTTCACTCACCATCAATCTCATGAGATGTAGCCAAAATTTCATGCCATGAAACAGCACAAAGTATCAAGTGAATCAAAAAAGATAGTTTTCTCATTTCGATAAGCAACTATTCACTCACAGAATAAAACTGACGAAAACGGAAAAAAGTCCGATGTTTAAAAGAAAACCGTGTTGTCAGAGCAACAATCATGCTACATTCCAACATTAGAATCGTACAAACTAAAAATAGATGGAAATCAGCCTTCACCTATTATTTCCAAAAAAACAAGGTTATCATGAATAGCTTGATATTTTTAAACCACAGCATAATTTTAAGAATAGAAATCATATTATTACTCACATTTTACTGGGAAAAAACATTATCCCATATGAAAAAATGATAGGACTAAAAAAGAAATTTTTTTTTAATAGTTTTTTTATTTGATTTTTGCTTACTGTCATCCAAAAAGACATCCTTTTTTATTAAAAATTCGTCTTTTTGAACAAAACAAATCTTTTTAAGCAGAAAACTCAACTAGTTTTTTCCAAAACTATCTTTTTGATTTAAAAAATCATTTGTTTTTTTAGAACTGTAATTTTGTTATGAAAATACTACTATGTGGTTGAAATTTAATCTTCTTTGCTCAGGTGTTCAACTATTTTGTTTAAAAGATTTGTTTGAGTCAGTTTGCTAAAAACTTATTTGTTTGTTGAATATTTATATTTTTAGTTGAAAATTCATCCCTTCAATTAAAATTTTAACTGTTTATCAAAAAAACCTATTGTTAAAATGGATCTTTTTAAGTCAAAGATTTTCCAACAAGTAAGTTAATTTAAAATCCAAACAGGTGAACTTTTATCAAAAAAGTTGAATTTGCAGCCAAAAAGATTGAATATTGTTTGTTTACATATACAGTACGTACCTAATTTACAATTTACTTACTTATTGATGATTTATATTTTAAAAAAATTTAACTTTAATGTAGAAAAACCTACTTTTTTGTAAAAATGCAACCTTTGAATTACAATTTTTTCTTTATTTATAGAAAAATCTTTTACTCAGTATAAGATTCAACTGTTTTAGTAAAAATGCAGCTTTCTGGTTCAAAAATGTATATGTTTTTTTTTTGCTCTAAGTCAACTTTTTTAAGTTTATAATAACAATATTTTTTTATTTAAATATTAGCTTTTAGATTTTTTATGGAGAATTCATCTGCTTTGGCTGGACATTTTATTTTGTGTTAATAATTCAATTGGTTCGTAGAAAACTCGTCTTGTTAGCTAAAAATTCAAAAGTTTGTTACCAAATTCAACTATTTTGTAGAAAAAGCAACTGATTAGTGGACAATTAATTTTTTTTTAATAATTTTAAAATAAATATTTGAGTATTGGATTTTTTATTAAAAATTTAAGTATAGTTAAAGTTTAAGTATAGTTGAAGTAAGATTTCAAAAATCCTGAAACAGAAGCTTTCAAAATTCCAAAACTTTAATGCTGAAATTAAAAACTAAATGGAATATTTTGAAGTAAAAGCTTATAAAAACATGAAAATCTAAATAATTATTTTATTAAGAAAATTGAGGTTTAACTTAAAAATTAATAGAAAGAACTATTCTCAGTGAAAAAAATGAATTCACCTTTATTTTCTTGCCATACTTTTTACATAGAATCTTTTATAAATGGAATTAAACAGTCATTTCTAATAAAAATATCAAACTTTTCAAATTTATAAATATATTTTCAACAAAAAACGTATTTTCTACAATAAAAGATGACTTTTAAAAAAATGTTTGAATTTTTGAACTAAAAATATAAATGCCCAACAAAAAAGTATCATAGTTTATATATTAAAGAACAAGATGAAATTTATTTAAAAAAAAAAAGTTTAAAGCCAAACTTATTCTAATTTTAATGTTTTGATTGAAAGTGACATATCTGTAGAATCGCAAAAAAACATATTTAAAATATAATATTTTTTAATTGCTGATTGCAAAATTAGAACATTTTTATGTTAACTATTTTATTCCGAATAAGGATAAAGAGTTCGCCCGCTGGCAAGCCTCGACAGAGCGCTTTCGCTCAGTCAACGACGTGAGGGAAAGTCGCCCCAAATGAAAATCGCCCTAGAAGTCACGGGCGACGGAACATCTGGACGCTAGTCTTGGAAATTCGCTCGTCTCTAAAAAATAGTCCGATTTCTTAGCTGAGGTGTTTGCAGAAGAAAATCCGTTGCAGTACGCTGGAGACGTCTCACTGACATGCCGTCCGTTCTCGAACACATAGAGCCAACTAATCGCATAAAACCTGTCGTTCTGTTTCCATCTGAGCACTGACGCACAAAAGTAAATCGCTATCTACACCAGTTTGCAACGCCGTTGAGCAAGTACCGCAGCAGCACGGCAGTTTGCACGGAATTGGTTGGCATTACGGGTTCGCGCACGGACGGAACGTCCGTAAGACGTCTGCAGCGCACAGCAGCGGACTGTCTTGTGTGACCACCTTTAGCCCTGAAGACGTCTCACTGACATGTCGTCCATTGCGAGGACATCAAGTCAACCAATCGCACACTACCTGTCGTGCTGCTTCCACCTGAGCAATGACGCACACAAGTACGTTGCTATTTACACCAGCACGCAACGTCCTTGTGCAGGTACCGCCCCCGACTGCAGCAGCGCGTTGGACTTCGCTCAAATTTGGTAAACTACATCTGCGCTTGTTTTTCGGGCTAGAAATCGCACTTATCTTGAAAGACAAGTTTGAAACAAACCTTTTCTTTTTTTTGCAGAATTAAACAAAGAATCGAAAGCTAAAGTACGAGAAATCCTACACTGTATAAATAAAAAAGACTTGGAAATAAAGATAGGAGTAATTTGCGAAAATCTTGAATCGAATGCAAAACACTGCATATGCTGCAAAGAAAAGGATATTTTCTTTTTGGATGGGAATGCTGCGCAGCTTCGTTAATCTCCTGCGTTGTTGTGAAGTTGATCCGCTAATCTAGCGGCCTCATTCTCCCGCCCCGCTGGACCACCTTGTCATCTATAACGGGAAATTTTCTTGCAGGAATGTAGTGTAATTAAGTAACAACACTAATTCATAATGATATTAACTGAATCTTTTATTTTTTAAATAAGATTTACATCACTTTCGATTCAAATTTTAAAAAACCTAAACTGAAAAATTGTTGCCTACCGTCTGCAGCCGGATATTTGAGGTTAGTGATCGCGCTTGCTTGAACTTTTAGCAAAGGGAGAAGAAAACTGCAGAAAAACTTTTCCATGCGCAGCCGAATACGTAACACTTAATTACATATAAATACATATAATTTTATGATCGATCCTTCTATCCGTTCATACCTGAAACTTCCGATTCGATTTTTTCAATTATGTGAGGCCAAGGCGAGCCTGGACATCGGGGTCAGACAGGACACATGAATTTTGCTGTTTTGAAGGGGCATTCGTGAAGTAAACCGATAGCAGGGATGGCGATCCCAATTTGATTTTTCATGAATCCAGTATTACTAGCTAATTGGGGCAGGTCAATTAGATCAAACTAGCATGAAATAAGAAAGGTTTCATAACATGTTGTTTACTAAATTAAAATCTACCTATTATTGTTCACAATAGGCCTTCTAAGAAATATATATATATATATTTTTTTTTTTCTTTGAGATTTTAAAGCTTTAATTTCCATGTAAAATTACCCTTATATAAGACAATCCACGCCCTAAAATATTAACAAGACTTGTTTCTTGTATAATGTAATATGTTTTTCATTTTTGTGGACTATCTTATAATTTCTTCTACCTACTGTAAAAAGGAACTGTTCTACCAACCTCATGATTTATGAGAGAATTGTGTATCCCGTCTTACCCTGGTGTCCTGTCCCGCGCTAAACTCTCTATATAAAAAAAAACGAATCGTAAGTTTTAAAAAACTCTATCTTCTAGCCCGATCCCGATCCTGATCCCGATGCCCCTAAACTTTCTACCCTTCTTGGTCCTCTCAACTCCATCACGTGCCCGTTATTTTGTATCCACGGTTGCACAAGAGCAACAGCACGATCGATAGCTGCCTTTGAATAATCGTTATAATAGAAAGCATTATATTCAGGGTTTACTGGACTGAGCGTAGGAGACACTTGAAAAACGGTAACTTTGAGATTTTGGTCTCTGCCTCTACCAAATACTCCTGATCTCATTATTACCTTATTGTCCACGATTAAGTCAACACTTTTGTCGCAGTCACTATTTATAGGGCGTGAGACGACAAAATAATTATGTATTAGAAAGCCAGGTTGAGAATACTGATGACAGATAACTTTGACTTTAGTGGGCTCTCCTGTGTCCACCACACTATCGGATTGGTACCTGGGTGGATGCTGATTCACAGGCCTTCGAAGTCTGAGAGGAATGAATTTTTCTGCCTCTGTAAAAATCATTATACGCGTTTATGCATTTGTATCATGTTAAAGAAATAGTGCAGAAGGTACTAATGTCAATGAAAAAGAAAAAAAAGGGAAAAAAATGTTCTGGTTAGTCGGTGTTTATTATGTAGTGGTTGCTGATATTTGCTCCTGGAAATTGCAAAAAATTCAGAATTGCTTTCCAGTTTTTCATATGCCCTAGAAATTCTTTTCATAATACTGTAGTAGTCATTTGGTGTTAGTTTTTTATATATGAACGTTAAAAATTGTAAGGAAAATATTATTATTACTTTTCTTGTTTTTGACATTGGGAAAAGTCCGCGACCTTTAAAAAACAATCTGCCCGAAGCACGAACACATTCTCATCGTGAGGTACGTGCACGGAGAGCTAGTTTTTTAAATTTTTTACATTCGCGTACAGATATTTTAAAATTAAAAGTTAAAGCATAGACAACTGAAATTTGGTGTATTTGAATTATTTCTTGTTACAGCTTCTATGGCTTTAAGGAACACATCCTAATCACGTATCTCGTGCTTCGCACTCGATTTTGTCAAAATTGTGAAGTTTTCTACGTAAGTTGAAAACTATTATAGCAAATATATATTAAATTAAGTTATGTATTTCGGCCTGAGATAACCTATTTAAATAAGGCAAAATAATGTACAAATTTCTTTTTTCATGCTTATTTCAAAACTGTTTCTTTATTATGGACTACATATTATTCTGAGCTACCCTGAAGACTGTATCATTTTAATCATCTTATATTGTGACCATTTATAATATGCATTGGTATTAAAACATATGTATTTTATTAACAGGAAAAAGTTTAATTGAAAGCAACGTTGCTGCCACTGCATTAAAAAGAAAACAATAATTGCATTTTTATTAAATGTATACAAAATACATATCATTAAATGCAAGTATAAACACTAAATTCCTTTCAGCAAATAAAAATATAAAGGTCAATGAATTAAGCGACGAGGAAATTAATCAGGAAAGAAATCTGATATTTTTAATAAAGCCGTAATTTTTAAATTCGTTGAAGTGGAAAGGTCACTGCGCGACTGGTGTAAATGCTAGATCCTTCCTTAAGTCACGCCATTGAATTGAGCAGCTTCACTCTTTCTGTGGGTGTGACTCTTTCACAAAGAAATATAGTGGCTCTTGTTAACCAAAAATAAGAGTGACCATGCCTTTTACACCAACTAGTGCGACAATTTAGTGGCGTCATTCCCGCACTAGTGCGATTTAATGTAGGCTCAGTGATTAGAGCAGTGGTGGGAGCAGTGCGTCGGTTATTAATTAAATTGACTATAGGGGCAATCTTTAATT
>JAAAKG020145782.1:0-10813 GCA_010014905.2 Druon quercuslanigerum | reverse complement strand
CAGCAGAGAAAGGCTAGGTGTAGTTATTTTCTCGGTTCATGTCTTGATCATCAACTGCTTGAACCAAATTATCTTCTCCATAGGATATACAGATCTGATATTTGCTTGCGCGTCTGAAACGAGAATACACTCGTACTCTGATTAAATCCGGTTTATGGAAAAATTCGTCAAACTCGAAATCTTCCATTCACTCTCTTTTAAACTTATATTGAATATAAGCTTCTGCTAGGTCAGGCTGATGGATTCCTACCATCAGCTTCTTTAGATAATTTATATCCAGCCTAGGGAAATGAGGTACATAGTGTTCATTTTAAATGAATCCATCTGGCACTCCTGGTATGCAGGTTGTCAATTGTAACTACAGCCTGAACAAAGTTGGGTTCACGTTATTTCCGTAACAGTGTTTGGGCTAAGTCTGCGATCCCAGCAAAACAGTAAAAATAGGCGATGTTAATGGCATGGTTTATGTTCTGGAGATTTCCGAAGAACTTAAAAACAGATTTTATGTGACCATTTCGTGCCTCTACGATCCACCTTGTCTTAGTAATCAATCTCTTGAGTCATTTGCTTCTTCTGTATCAAATGACCTGTTTTCACGAATTAACAGAGGTGGCATTTTATGTTGAATAAGCTGTATATCACCACGATAAGCACGGTCCACCATGATAATGTCATCATTTTTGAACCATTTTAGCAGCCCTTTAACATCGATTTCAAAATCATTAATTAGCATGGCAGCATTGTTATTCCGAGAATCAGGAAAGTTAGCCCATTAATATATAAAATATAGTTGTCTGGAGCTACAGCTAAGGCTGGCCTAATTAAGTAGCCACCTTTATGAACGCATTATATTTGCCTAAGTGCTCTAAAATTGCTGAGTTTATGGATATAAACATAAGTTCCAACTATACAGGAAATTACTTTTGGAACTTCAGGAGTGGGATTATAAAGTTCATTTGTGAAGTCCATTACCACTCTATGTATATACTGCTTCCGTGCTATAGCCGTCAACCCTATGTTGTTTGAAACAAAAACTGGCATCACAGATCTTCTCAGAATAAATATAATGAGACTTATATTTTACCTACTATCGTATCCAAAAATAACTTTTAAAAAGTCGTCACTTAGCCCTAGGCGAAGCTTACAGAAAAACATTATAAAATCCTCTTTGTTAATGCGGCGATGTACCCATCGATCTTGTGCAGCGTCACGTAGCGCATCGCAATACGTATATAAATCCCTGAATTGCTCGCGTGTTATGGGAGTGATTGAATTGAACTCTTCCTCTGAAGAACTGTCTTCATTATTAAAATCAGGCTCATCAATCATCGACTTCAGACAAAAGATAAGGTCTATTGCAATATTTTAAATTCCTGTATGTAAATATTTTTTGTTACGAAAACATTAACCCTATATTTCATCCATAGCTTTGTCACATATGGCTTTATGTTACAAAATATACAAGAAATATATTTTTTTGTGTACAAATACAAAATATCTATGGAACAGAGAGTTCGGCATGATCCCTGAGCATGGTGTGAAACAGTCCTCGAGGGTAGGTGTAACTCACCTCACCTACATGAAAAACGACATACGATGTAACACCGATGGAAAAGTATCCTTTTCTCAATCTTTAAACATAGATATAATTGTTCAGGGGTCTTAACCTGCAAAATATTCAAGGAAAAGAAGAGAGTTGGGAATGATCCCTGGGCGTGGTGCCAAACAGTTCTAGAGGTTCCGTGGAACTCCTCGAGCATGTTAATGTTTCCCACTGCTAAAGGTAACATGCCATTTGCCGAGAATATATTATACGATGAAATAAAAGCTGCCGTCTGCTACATTCTTATCAGCAGTTGGAAAAGGTTTAGGAGAATAATTCTGACCTCGCCTATTTCGCCATGCTGAAGTGACTAAATTTCATAAAAAAATGTAGAATCAACAACATAAGATACGAATAAACATTGCTCTTACTAATAAATCTCCTCCGCAAAAGGTAATAGACGATAAATTATAGGCTATGATAGACGAATAAGTGCTTGTTCAAAGCAAACATCAGCTTACCAATGGGAATCCCAATTTCTCTCTAAATTAATGAAGTTAAACTACGATGGTTAGCGCTAGGGTCGTAATTCTCGCTACATTTCAAATAAGAATGAATCGATTATAAGAAAAAAGTTTAATGAGTTAAGGTTGAAAATAGGAAATTATCTTTGATTCGTGTGAAGTTTATTTTGCACGGTTAATTTTTGTTGCAAAGAATTTTTCTCCTGGAATCGATGTAAACTTTATCTCTCGTTTTTTCTGCGTTCATTCCACCAGCAGCTAGTGAAATAAAAGGGTTATCCCTGGATTGAGATTATTTCGTCGTTCTTAAACCCACATAAAAAGCCACATAAGAACGCCAGATTTTTTTAATGGCATGTTGATTAATTTGTCTTAATTTCAAATTTATCACATAAGAGAATAAATGATGAAAGAATGATTTAGGATCTTGTTTTTCAACATATTAGAATGTTTAATTATTCTGGAGGCGCAGGGTAATAAATCTAACACATTGGCCTAACTTTAAGACGTATGATTAACAGCTTTCATCCTTCCACTATAGCTGCTTTACAGACTAAATAAAACGTGTCATTCAGAAGTCGTGAAACTTGGTATAAATAGCAGGCATTTTCCAAGTTACCCTGCACAAGCAATTCCTGATTTCAGTTTAATACTTCATTTCTCTGCCAGGAAAAATGGAGTTCAGTGCTGTTAGCCTTATTCTCGCATTAGCGGGATTCTTAAAGTTTTATGGTAAGTGAAATGTGATACTGAAAATAATATACATAAAAAATATGAATTTAGACACTATTGCAGAAAAAAATTAAATCTACCAGACTAAAAATATTGATGTGAATCTACGCATATTACCAAACATTTTTCCGATTTTGTACCTCAAATTCAACTTGTGTAAAACACAGAAGAATGGTAAAACATCATAAACTTATAGGTCGAAATCCCTAATATCTTTTTTCAATTAAAAATTTAACTACTTGGCTAAAAATTAAACTGTTTTTTTTTCAAATTTATGATCGCGATCGAAAGAACGAGTTTGTTGACCAGCATGCTTGACAAACGGTCATAATTTTTTCTATAGAAAATGCTGTCAAAAATCGACTTTTCCATTTTTATGTCATTTTTGTTTTGGTTTATTCATTAAAAATAATGGAAGAAAAAACAAAATTTATATTCTGGCCCAAAAAACGCGCAAGATTTGCAAAAAGAAAAGACCATGAGAGTACCATACAGATAAAGTCATGAGTAACTTGATGAAAATGGGAAAATTAATAAATTAAAAAAAAAATTAACCAGAGAAGTTCCTATCAAAAAAGGCAATTTTTTAACAGAATACGTGAGAACAATTTTCAACCAAAAATGAAATAGCTACGGTTTCAGATAAAGTAACTAATTTTTTACCAAAAAAACGATACTTTAACAAAGTAACCTAATTTTTAAATCATTAGTTTATATTTTTATAAATAAAGCATGATTATCAACCCAGCACTGGGCGCGTCCGTAGTAAATAATGTCAGAAACAATCTGCTAGTTCAAGATAACAATTTTTTTAATTTTTAGCATTTTTAATATAACACTCACGCCTATTATTTTTTAAAATTATTTTAATAATTTTTGAATTTGAATCAGCCTCCGAATTAATACTAATGATTCAAGTAGCGCTTCTTCGGTGAAAAATGAACGGAATAATTTTTCTCAGCCCCAATGTATCTCAAAAACCTTGTTCCAAAAAATAAACAATATTTTGTATTTAAAATTAAGTAACTTTTTTCGTCAAGGAAGAAATTTATTATAATAAAAATATTATAATCTAAATTGAATGTTCGGGTGCACGGATTTTCTAATTCCAAATGGTATAATGAATAAAGATTTGGAATGATTGCCATAATTTTTTGTGATTTTCTTGTTCTCCAATGTAATGAGAAAATTGCTTTTAGCGGGAAAGTTGTTGAAAATATAATGTTTCTTTATTCCTTTATTCATTGGGAAAATAATAATCAATAATTAAAATTTTACCTGTAGGTATTGTTGCAGAAATATTGCACAAATATTTCTTCCAATTTTAACGCGGAAATTACCCTTTTGAAACTACTCTTTTGAGTTGCAACAAAAATGAGCCACACATTTTCATTTTTAGAAAGTAAGGAAAACTTATTATTTTGAGACTGTTTTTTTTTTAAATTTCGATCAACGTGAAGTATTGTTTTAAAACTGTTAGTCACCTGTCCAGATGATTTTTCCGGTTGTGATGCCTGGGCGTTTGAAGAAATTCCCCAACATTGGCTTCGGAAGTTTAAAGTTTCTGTGAAAATTCATGATAACAAGAAATGTTTGGAACAACCTTCGCCACAATTTTCCTTATGGGGTCGATGTTGTAGGACTATAAGTTCCAAAAGTAGGTGGCGCTGAAGTCAACAAAAATGTGTTTTAACGCTATATGACGGCCAGACAATGTTATTGAACCGCACTTCAAATGTAAAAGTTTTTTATCTCTGAAATGGCTACGAAATTAATTTAACTTTTTTTCTCTCTAATAAAAATTCATCAGCCGACGAGTAACTGTCGAAAAAGAAGCAACGAAGTCAAATAAAAATAAATGAACTGACGCAAACGAGTGAATCTTAATTTTTGTCACAGTAAATAAACATAAACCGGTCACTCGGAGCCAATGATTGGGAAGAAAAGTAAAATGTACAAGATTTGGACTTAGACAGTTTTTTGTCCCAATCCTTGGTGCCCAGTGACCGGTTTCTGAATGTTTACTATAAAAAGTTTTACTTCAAATACCTTTCATGCAATTACAAGAATTGCATAATGTGTTACATTTTTACAAACTTAATTCTCTTTTAAAATTTTTAAATAATTCAATTTGTAGTGAGTAATACTTATTCTAGATTTGTTGGGTTTTAAATATAACATTGTTAATTACAAGATCGTTGTGCAAATCGACTTTTTTTGACATTTTTTTTCTATTTAACTGCAATTATTTACTCGAAAATTATGTACTACTATACTACCTTTGCTGCACGCAGATACGGAACGGAAGCTATTACAAGTAAGTAGGAAAAACATAATAATAATAATATAAATAATAAAAAAGATAGTATCAATAGAACTAAAAATTATTATTCATAAAACTTTTGTTAAATAAAGACATTATTGATTCGTGACCATTTAATATATACTATATTTCTGGACATTCCGCATGATATAACTCATAAATGGTACATCATAGAGAAAAAAATGTAAATGAATGTTGTAGCTTTTTCAGAGATGATATACTTCTACACCTAAAGTGCACTTTAAAAAACATTTTTTGGCCGTCACATAGCGTTAAAACGCTTTTTTGACGACTTCAGCGCCAACTACTTTTGTAACTTACGGTCTTACAACATCGAACCTAAGAGATAAAATTTGGGGAATGATGTCTCAAACATTTTTTGTTCTCATAAGGAATGACGGGAACTCATTGTCAAAGTTTTCTCATCCCCCCAAGTGATTTATGCACAAAAAAATGAATCCTAAAATTTTTTCCGCTAAATTCGACAGATTGATTACACTAAGTCTCAAAATGATAATATTCCTTAGATGCCCAGATGTGCAACTACGTTCATAGGAATAATAGTGAGACTGAAAATACTCATTTTGAAAACAATAAAATTTAAGCTGCAACACATTTTAAAACCAGCGTTTTTCTGTGCACGCAAGGGACGAACGTAGCAGGAAATGTTCCTGCAGAAAAGTTTGCTACTTCGTTCATCCTGCAATGAGATATCAGTGCTCTTAAAATAAGACAGCAGATATCCTAAACAAACAACCTCCGAAATTTCTTTTTGCATTTTGTACAGAAACTTGATAATTATCAATCTTTTTGTACAAAATTAGGTGCTGCTGCCAACGTGGTTAAGGTGACAATGTTGGAGGAAAATAATGTTACAAAGGTCCGTTATATTGGTCGTCTCAACCTGGTGGAGTATAGACCTTCTTGGGTCGCAACTTCTCCAGAGGTGACTTCTCAACGCTATAAAGTTTTTATAGGTACATCTGCATTCGGGTTACACGAGGGTTCAATACAACGAATAGGAGAAATTCGTAGCCACATTGAAAATCGTCCAATATCAGTTAAAGCAGAGATAGGCACATTACATTATGTCGATCGCGATGGTTTCAGCATTTACAATGAGGGTGTACGCTTTAACACATCAGCCCATGGTTATATTTTTATAACAATGCCGGGAAGAACACATATCTTTTATGCGGAGTTACAATTCAGACAATATAAAAGGGTTGCCAGAGTAAACACGTGAATTCCTCAAGCATATTTATAAATTTTTCATTTGGAATGACAGACGTACCAGAATCTCCGATAGTAACCTTGAAATTCTTTAAATATCATAATCCTGTTGCTTACAATTTTAATTCTGTAATTTCGTATATTTTAGCAAATGTCTTCTTATAATTATGTATATCGAATGGAATAAATAACATAGTTTGTTTCCAACGCTGAAGTCTATTTTATTTAATTTTTTTTTAATATTTGGTTGACAATATTTCGCATCTTATATATAAGGAAAGCGTACAAAAACTTTTAAATGTTATCTGTGATAAAACTGCAGCCGTATCATGTTATAAATTGCATGAAAAGTGGATGATTTCAGCTTGTTGAATCATTGTAAGGTGTGGATAAATAAAATCCAAACAATCGCAAAATTAGAGCTGGAAAAGGGCTAGCTATATTGTATGCATAACGTCATACTTGAACATTTACCATTTTTATGTATAAATTGAGCCGGCCACTTGTATTTCGAAGGCCTGTTTTATTTTTTCTTAACAAAAGAACCTATTTGTATTTTTTATGGGATTAGGATTTTAACATGGTAAGATTGTGGAAATTGTTGATTGTCTGACGGCCTAGCCGTATTTTTCTACCGCACTAACATCTCTGATTTTGGAGATGTAGACTGTAAGGAGAACTTAGAGGAATTTTAGCAATTAGCGATTTTCTCCTTTCAGACTAAAATAGAAATCGATATATTTGAAAACCTTATAATTAACGATATTTGCAATCTTTTAGGCCAAGATTTAACTTCCTAGTGAAAGCTTGGACTTCATCATGAAAGCTTTGGAGAAGCTGTTCAAAATTATATCAGGGATGATGTGTTTCTGCCTCATCCCGATGGAATGACAAAATATCAATGTTGGAAATGACAATAAGAAAGTTCTAATGAAAAACTCAAATTTGTTTGCTTTGAAACTATAGGCTTTTTAGGTTTCGTACTAAGGCCGATGTTTTACATTCCTGGCCTTTATTCAGTGTAAAAGGCTCCTTTGAGAAATTGACAATTTTCTTCATTCTGAAACTAAAGCTTTGCAGTTTTAAATTTTTAATTGGAATTGTAGGAACTAAAAACAATTATAAGAATTGCTTGTTCGTTTCTAGAAGTTAATCAATCATTAACTTCCTTTCAATTTTTATTCAAAATTAGCAGGGCATCTGCAACCAGAAAAAATCAGTATTATACCATGCAGTTGCAATATCAATTAATTTTTTTAAACCTAAAAAATTTAAATAAATTGCTTTAAAATCTTTAAATTTTTTGTTTAAAAATCTTATAAATCAATTGAAATGTTTCAAAATATTTTTATATGAGGTAGATAAATCAATTGCAGAGGGGGTTCCTATTGTTCAATGTTGGCGACAAAATCCTTTTCGCTTTCAGTATTTTAGCACTTAAAATTGATTTTTTTAATTCAGAAACTTAATCCCGAATCGCAAGGAGTCATTCTAAACAAATTACTTATTTAATTTTTAAATATGGAAAAAATAAACCATGTTCTTGACAAAAAGTTTAACCTCGGTAACTAGTTCCGTTAACCTACACTTAAAATTTGCTTATGAAAATAATAAAAGATTGCACTTTGCACCGGGAATCTTGAAAAAAAGAATGACCTTGAATCCTTCATTACTAATAAAAAAATTTTAAAACCGACAAAAAATATACACTTTGTTCAAAAAAATTTTAAATATTTTAAAATCTGTTAAAATATTTATTAAAACTTAATTCTTGAAAACAACAAATCTTTTGAAATTTAGCTGGGAAGCTTAGGCAATATTGCCTTTAAATCTTTAGAAATTCTCAAAAAGAAAAATTAAAAAATAATTGTATTCGAAAAGATAATAATTTATATTGTTGCAAAAATCTTGAAAATATAATTATTTCCCATAATTAAAAAATAAATCAGAATTAAAATTTTTCTTTTATCATAAATATTTATAAATAATCCGTAATACATTTTAACATTGAAGAAATTTTTCATTTATCAATCTTTATTTTTTCTAACAAAAAAATGCTAAATAATTTCAGAAATATTTTTTCAAATTTTTTTTAGGAAAATCCTTATTTGTACCTATTTACGTAAAATCTAAAAATTAGAAACAAATCAAAATACTAATGCAATTATACGAAGACAAAGAAATAAGGAATTTCCTTATAAATTACGTTGTTATTTCCCAGATATTTAATTAAGTATATTTACACCCGAAGTTTTTTTTAAGCTAAATTTTAAACTTATCAAATATATTGTAGAAAATGGGTTTAACTTTTTTTTCGTTTGTTAAAAATGTTACTTTAGCAAGATTCTAAGAAAAATGATTAATTTTAATGAATACAGCTTATCAAACAAAAAACAGTTGGCTAATGTATAATTGCGCCATATTAGGTTGATGAGATTTATATTTCCTCAATAAAAAGGCTATTAAAATTTAGATTAATTGTTTGATATGTGCAGAATTTCTGGAAAAAATTTCAAAATGTTTGAGGTACTATAAATTAATTAATTGCTTAGAATTTTTTACCAAAAAAATTAACTTTTAATGCGAAATACATGAATCTAAAATTAAAAAATTACGAATTTTCTACAAAGAAACTGAATTTTTAAACAAACAGGATTACTTTTTAAACATCCTCTCGGCGTCTGTGCGGCGTAAATAAACCCTGTTTATTTCGTTTGCAGTAACCTTTTCTCGACACTGGGGAAAAATTGTCGTCCGAGAAAGGTTACGATCGGTGGATGTTGGTCTGAGCCGCGCGTTTCTTAGCCTGTTCGGCGAGCCACTGGTCCAAGCCCTTCATACCGGTAGGCACGTTCCGTTGGCTGGTAGGTGGTGGCAAATAGACCCTTTTGGCCTTGCCGGTCTTAAACAGGTCCCACGCAGTTGCACCATCCATTCGGACGATCTCAGCCGCCGGTGGTAACGGTGCGCTCGGCGACGCGCGGAGAGCTTCCGGCTGATCGTGTGGTGTGACCCCCGGTCTGGTGAAACGTTGCGGCGGAAACGTGTAGCGGTCCTCCTGTGCGAAAACCGGCACCCTTAATGTCAGGGTATCCGCCCGGTCACGGGGTGGTCCTCTTCGTCGGGGGTCGCTGCTTCCTAGACGACCCCTCTTCTTTTCAAGGAGGCGATAGGCCTCCACACTGGGAGCATTCGGGTCGTAGGCGTCCCGTGCTCGGGATGGTCCTATTACCGCTGAATCCAAGCGGTAAGGTGTCGTTCACGCGGGTACGACTATTGGCACCCGTTTCCGCTCTGCCTCCGCCCGCCTTAACTCGGCGGCGACGACCCGTCGGCGCCACTCGGCCTCTTCTTCACGCTGTCGGATGACAGCTGCTCGAGCCTCCTCTTCACGCTGCCGGTTGGCAGCTACACGGGCCTCTTCTCGAGCCCGGCGGTCAGCGGCGCGTCGCTCGGCTACTTCCTGAGCCCATTGTTCCCTCCGGCTCGTCTCCCTTTCCGCACGACTGGCCCGTCGCACGGCGTTTGAACGGCACTCTCCGTTCGTGTCCTTGGTGGTGGGTCGTGAGCACCACCGGCGCCTGTCGGGACGATTCGACGGCGCGTTCTCCTTCTCTGAGGCGGCCTCCGGGCCCGGCCACGATGCCGTAGTCCTCGGTGGCAGGACGGCTCCCCGAGCCTGTCCCAATTCCCGCGATGGCCGACGCGAGACGGCTCTTGAGCCTGTCCCGATTCCCTCGTGGATCGGCTGGTGGATGGGACGGTCGTCTCGACCTGTCCCCGTGGAGGGACGGCTCTCTGAGCCTGTCCGGTGGTTATCCGCGGGTCCGGTACCTCGCCGGCCAGTCGAGCGGCGAGCTTTGCTCGCTGCGCCCGTCGTTTCCAAGTGCGCTTCGACCCCCGCGTGTCGTGTTCGGCACTTGTCATCAAAGAAGTTGTCCAAACTACACGACGCACTGTAATTGGGAAACGACGGCGGAAGAACTCGACGGCAGGCACTTACACACTTGATCACGACACTGGTGTTCTTTCACTCGCGGGATCGGCGCTCGGAAGAAGGCAACACTATGTTGGGGTTCGCGGAGCACCGACGGCGGACGACGCGAACGCTTGAATTAGCCGACTTTAGTGCGATTGAAACAACGCACGAATCAAAAAATAAGAAAGAAGTACGCACTGAAGCTGAAACGGATACGGTAAAGGAACTCTAAACGTACCCGGCTGGGTGAAGAAAAAGAAAAACTGCGGATGCTCGTAAAGGATATTTATTTTAGGAAAAATTACAAAACTACGGAGCGCGTAATGTTCTCCGTAAAATTTTGATCGCTACTGACTCAACTGAGTCGCTCCTGACTCTCTCGAGGCTGTCGAGCGGCGTCTTGAGGCGGTGGGGACGGCGTTCGAGTCCTCCGATTGGCTGCGAAACGACAACGAAGTCGCAACCAAGCGGAGGGGGTC
>JAAAKG020145781.1:0-10813 GCA_010014905.2 Druon quercuslanigerum | reverse complement strand
CGACATTTGTTGATTTTTTCAAATGGAATTTTGTGCCCTTTTCCAAATTGTTTGACCCCGCAAACGGTTTTTAGAAGGAAAAAACATTTGCAATTTATATGTGTCGGTTGCATTCTAAAATGAAAGATACAACTGAAAGTTGGGACAACAACGATGATGAGACGATGACTGCTGAATCAGATGAAAACCGCGTTTTGTCGAAGATCGATGTAAAAGATAAGGATGGCGAAAATATTGCGGACATTGAAGAAGACTGTGCAGATTTCAGAAAGACAGCATGCGAAGAAATTATTGAAGAATACGACTCAGACAACGATGAAACGCCGGATGTGGAGGACGATGATGTGGATTTTAACAACGTAGGAGGATTAAAGGCAATGGAAAGGAATATTGCGCCAACGGAAGATGCAACAAGAACTCTGGCTGAAATTTTTTTACATCATAGTGTAAAAAATGATGCAACAGAATCTATTTTGCAGAGTTTAATACAGGGAGTAACTGATGCTTCTGATACTTGCCAGAAGCAATATATTAATCATTTATCTGCAAGTAATTTATCAGCCCTTGATAAATCATCCACAATTCAGTCCTTCGAGTCAAATTTTGCTTCTTTTAATAAATCTCTAGACACATATTGCCGAGACAAGCATTATGAAAAAAATTTGGATTTTATACAACCCCGTAAAATTGATTTAACAGAAGATGATGACAATTCTGGTAATACGGAGAAAAAACATTATCATCACTACGTACCCATTGCAGAAAGATTAAAACTTCTTTTGAAAGACAACAAAGTTCGTGATTACTGTGAAAATAGTAGAACTTCCAAGGAAGGTAATCTAATGTTTGATGTTTGCGATGGGTACATTATAAAAAAGAATGAGTTCCTCAATAAACCAGAGTTTTGCATATTTTGGCTTCTTTAAATGCCTTTAAAGTGGTAAATCCCATAGGAACAGCAAAGAAGAAATTCAAAATTGTAGGTGTACACTTATCTGGAAAAATATGTAGATTTGTACGGGTGGGAGGTTACCCTGAAGGATATGGTGAAGGACTTATGGATTTTAGAATCAGAGGGAATGAAGGTGTCTTTTTTTTTGCGAGGATATACCTTACAAGGGTACGTCAGTCGCAATGCTGGGAGATAGCTTAGATAGTCACCAAATAGTGAAATTTTTGTTTTTGTGAAATAACTAGAGACATGCTCAAGTCGGGAAAGTACCATATGTAGAAAAGGGAAAGAAAATGGAAAAGGTGTTAAACGCAATTCAACTTTAAATGATTTAGAGAATTTTCACATATGCAATCCAGGATTGGGTCCGTCTGCAGCCCATGATCTATTCGAAGAAGTTATTGCTTATGATCTCATGCTGGCCATCAAATATTTCATCGAGCAAGGTTGGTTTTCGTATGAAAAATTGAACAACCGAATTGACAATTTTCAATTCTGTGGCGAAAGTAAGCAGAAGCTTTCTTCAATTATGAACGCAAATAAATTAACTGGGAGTACGAAAGAACCTTTCGTTAAAAAAAGATATATTTAACGACGAAAAAAGTTCGAAGCTTGCAATGAATTTTAAAAATGCTGGAAAGATTAATTTTATTAGAGATGAGGCCACTTTCCGAGGAATCACATACAAGAGTGGTATGTGCATCTGCTTTAAAAAAAGTTTGTATGGGGTTTTTTGCTCAGTATTGACTAAATTCTTATTAACAATACTGGCCATAATGTATATTTCCTTGGCAACGTACTTGAGGTTCAGTACAACCAAGAATTCGGAGTTTTTGAATTATCTCAGACCGAAGATCATCCTCAAAATGAAGTATTCATAATACAATCGACCGAATTGCTTTGTCCTGGTGTATTTTTAAAAACAGATATTGGCTAGAAAGAAGTCTACATGTGCAAATATGTACACATATGGACACTTTTGTGAAGAGACCGTGACATTCTATGGATCATGCTCCGTAAGTAGAACACTATTTTATTCACATATATAAGAGGGTGTCTTTTGACCTGCGAAATCTAGAACTATTAAGGACTTTCTTCCAGTCTTGAGTCGACACCCTATTATAAAACTGCGTATGAAACGCAATTCTTTGGATCCTGAAACTGTGTTTCAGGATCCAAAGAAATTGGCAAGTGATGTGATCAACTCTCCGTACATTGTCCGCTTAGGTACAATTATTTTCTGAACACAATTCTCATTTGCACAAATATTTTTAAAAGAGGTCGGTTTTTCATTTTTATTTAAATAGATTGTAGTTTACTGATAGCTACTCTGGTAAGAGTGAGTTAATGTAAAAGCTCGTAAGATCGACCCGACTAGCGTGAGCTGTCCACATGCGGGTCGAACAAAGCTGCAGCTCGCGAGCCGAAAAACTCACGAACAGAAAAAAATCGCTAGTCGAAAAAAGGTGACGGACCGAAAAAAGTTCGCGCGGCTCGCAGGGCTTGTAAAACATTTAAAACATAACTTTTGATCAATTTCACGTGGAAGATAAAAAAATTTTAATTTGCTTTCAGGGGCCTCCTTTTAATTAAATTTCTTTTAGTTTCGAAAAAAAAACTTTTCAAATCGAATGGAAATTAAAAGGTATAATTATTTTGAACTATACATTGGGTCTTTGTTTCCAGTCCGCGAACTTTGTTCGTCCCGCGAGCTTTTTCAGCTCGCAAGATTTGTCGGTGCACGAATTATTCTGGCTTGCGGCTTGACCCTACCCGCCACGGTCGTATATACAGGTCCCGAAACTCCCGTAGTGGGGGTAAACAAGGCTTATGAAACCACCGCAGATTCAATAATTTGCCGCAAGACGGCGTGGTGGAAGAGTTGTGCGCATGCGCTTGTCCGTGATGCACGCGGGAACTTCAAAAGCGTTTAAATACGTATTGTGTTGTTTCAATGGGGACTGTAAAATGTGGAGTTAAAATATAATTTTTGAAAGTAGGCGAAATCAGTCTTACAGAAACCTTTTTTTTCAAACTGTGAAGATGTTTAGTGTTGAGCTACCAGCGTGGATGAAACAGAAGTGGTCCGGCACGACTTAGAGGTTAGAGAACATACAGTGAACAGCTGATTCTCCTCACCACTTTACTCGAGCGCCCACGCCCGCGGTGGCGATAGAGAGAACAAGCCAAATTAACAAGAAAAGTTACACTGAAAATAATGGATCATACTGCTTATGATTTCGGATTTTAAAATTTGGGAGAGCAATCTATAGATATTTCACCGTAAAATCTGTGTGTAAGGATTTGTGCAATCCCTTGTTGAATTTTATTACCTTAATTAATATTACGAAACGTTACTAAAATTTATCTTTAATTGTACTTGAAGTATTTATTAAAAGATTAAAAGTCAACTTAAAGTAAATTAAAAAAAAAAGCTTTGGTTGTTCAATACAACTTTTAAGGATTTGTTCAATCCTTTCTTGAATCTTATTTTGATTTCAATATTACGAAATGTTACTAAAATTGATCCTTATTGTACTGTGGGTACTTTCTTAGAACCCTTGCAGGGAAGAGTCTAATCTATATGTTCGTAGGAGGTACTTTGAGTGTTTATTAAAAGATTAGAAGTCAACTTAAATTAGATGTTAACAAAAGCTTTGGTTGGTCAATAGGATTTGTAAGAATTTGTGAGCTTGATCTCAATGTTATGAAACGTTACTAAAATTTATCTCTAGTGGCATGGTAACTATTTAAAGGTTTAGTCTAATCTATATGTTCGTAGGAGTTACTTTAAGTATTTATGAAAAATTTATAAGTCAACTTATAATAGATGTTAAAAAAAGCTTTGGTTGTTCAATAGAAATGGTAAGAATTTGTGCAATCTCTTTCTGAATCTTATCTTGATCTCAATATTACGAAACGTTACTAAAATTTATCTTTAATGGCACTCTTAAACTATTGAAAACTTTAGTTTAATCTTGATATTCGTAGAAAGTACTTTAAGTATTTATGAAAAGTTTAGAAGTCAACTTAAAGTAGATGCTTAAAAAAAGCTTTGGTTGCTCAACAGAATTTGTAAGGATTTGTTCAATCCATTCTTCAATCTTATCTTGATCTCAATATTAACAAAAGTTACTAAAATTCATCTTTGTGGTACTGTGAGTACTTTCGTAAAACTCTTGAAGGATTTATTCTAATATAATAATAATCATAATACTAAAATAATAATAAAATAATAAAATAAAAATAATAATCATAAAACTTTGTCATAATTTGGATATATAATTTAAAGAAATGTTCAAAGTAACATTTAATGATATAACCCATGTATTTTTAGCATTTTATAATATTAAATAAAATTTCGATTAATTCGACTTCGATAAAAAGCAAGTAAATTTGCGTCACGATTACTAGGACGCTGCATTTATATTTTGTTAATTTTCATTGACGTTGTGCAGTCATCAATCCATGATGGCTTTAAAAGTATTATACGTCTAGCTTTAATTAATTGCGACTGTAAAGATTTTGCCGGTTTCAGTTTTGTACTGATTCTTCTTTGGGAAAGTCCACTGACTACTTTTAGCCTAAAATGATAACAAAATTGTTTAATGGCCTAATAAAATATCTTGATTTTTCACTTTTTTAGAACAGGTTATTTAAAAGTTTGTCTTCAAAAAGCTCGTTATTAAAGTTTTATTTGCTTAAACAGTTCAATTTAGCATCCAAAAATGTGTTAAAAATGTATTGCTTAAGTGTTCAATGTAGAGTAAAAGGTCTAAGCAAATAAAACTCGTAAATCGAGCTTTTTTGAAGCAAAGTTTCAAAAAATCTGTTCTCAGAAAGTCAAAAACTAAAATTCGTTAAAAGCCCATAATACGAGTTTTTTCATCTAAGGCTTTACAATAGCCAAAGGGCATCTCTAAAAAAGAATCAGCCAAAAACCGGGATGAGCTTGTTTCCAAAGCTGTACTGAATTACAGTAGCTTCATAAAAAATATTTTTCGAGAATAAAATAATGTTTAACCTATATTTCGTTATGTGCAATTCTTGTGAGAGTATTGTGAAAATATAGAAGCGCTGTCATGTTTTTTACGTGATTGATTCTCAAATTCATTTTCATCCCAAAATAGCTCTTAACGTATTATTAAAAGTAAAAATTATGCCAAATAATAATTTCATTTCTGGATACGAATGGAAAAATTCACCCGTTAATTGAATTCTCCATCCATAACCAGAATTTCCCATCTATAGCCTGAGTCCATCGCCCAGCGATGTAAAATTCCCAGAAATTTTTTACAGTGAAGATAGAAAAAGAGTGAGCATTTTTTTAGACCTTATGTGTTCCGAGAATCTCCGATCTTGTATTTGGTTTGGACAAAAGAGAGAGTTTATGTGTTCAATGATCATCACACATGTTCCGTTGTCCCTGCCTTCATTAGAGGATTATAGTATGACGTATGGAACTCATGATAGGGATGAGGAGGGTACCCTGTCGTATCTAAAATAAAAGGTGTTACTTTGATATAGTAAGTGAAAGAATATTTTAAAATAAAAAATACTATAAGAATGTTTACAAACCTATGAGAAAGTAGAATAGCTAATTAAATAGGCCCTGTCCGTTACACCAGTGACATTTTATTTATAGGAAAGAATTTTCTAATTTATATAAATAAATAACTTTGCTAATATTATTAAAAAGGGAGCAAAATAAAATTCTATTATGAACCATATTGTAAACGCTTGTGGCGTTTTTCCGTTACACGAGCGACACGGACACTGAGGGAAAAACTTTGCTTTGAAAGTACAATTTGTTTTATACACCCTACGTGATTTTTATTAATTTATCCAGATTCTAGAATGATTTTAAAACAAAACACGTGATTTTTAGGGGTTTATCTTCTAAAATAAAATAATATATTGCCTGGATTATCTGTTTATGCATAAAAACTATTGTCCGATGTAGTTTTAGTCACAGACCCATAAACAAATTTGATAAGAAATGAATATGTAACCTAATAAACACGGCCTACATTCTAAATTTAAAAAATCAAAAGTGAATGATTTGTCATCGCAAATCAGTGAAAACTGACTGATGACATATCAATCCGAACTTAAGTCAACTTTTGTTATTAAATATTTAAATAATTTTGAATGAACTATTCAGTAACTTGCACTGATTAAATCATTTATTTTGAATGATCATACTTGTAATTTTCATTTACTAAATAATTTATTTTTATGATTCACTTAATGGATCTTATTATTAAAAATACTTAATTTGACTATAAGAAATAAAATCAGTGCGTTTCACTATCTTAAATTATGAAAAGACTATCCTTATAACGATGTCTGAAATTTTTTATATGCTAAACCCGACTCGAATCTATGTGGAAAAAATTTCTGGCAGTCTGATTACAGGTCCGGCCCAGGTCTGGATTTATCTATGCTCTCTAGTCTAGAAGATCTGATCTGGGCCAGGTTTGACCTAATCCAGACCTTCTAGTCTGCACGGTCTGGCTTGGGTTAACTGGGATTTCGGTTGCCTCCTCGTCGTTCGTCCCGTACCCATCAGTCATTGCGAACCAAACACCAAACACATATATTTTTTTGATCTAAATAAATTTATTCTTTTAATGTATTTTCTTGATTCAAATAAATATTTCTTACATTGAAGAAAATTATTTCCTTGATTGTCAAATGTTTCTTTAGCATTTATTGTGGCGGTTGAAAAATGCTTTCCGCCTTAGAGGTTCTATGTTGCGGCAGCGCCGTGGTCATCGCTGTAGATTTTACACTCGACGGACCCAAGTTCGATTACTGCTGGAGGTGGAATTTTCATCGAATTTTTCTGTTTTAGGTGCATCAAGATTTTAAGTTATGTATTTTTTTAAAATTAAATATGTATACAAATAACAGTGTTAATTATAATTTAGTTTTAAAGAATTCAGTTGTTCAATTAGGAAAATATTTACTACAATTATTGGAGTACGAACTGTATTGCACTTTATTGCACTCAGCCATGGTTTAGACCGAAGAAATATTTTTTTTGAATCAGTGGGACATTTTCTTTCTTCAGATATTCAAAAATTTAATGTGGGAAAAATCTTATAAAAGCTTACATAATATATTAATTGTCAAAGATGTATTTATTCAAAAATTAGTTGATAAAATATAAGTTAGTCTTTGGAGCTAATAAAAACATACTATAAGTTACAAAATGTATGTGTTATTATTTTTTTCCAACCTAAAATCACAACTTACGTAATTTATGACATTAGTGTGCAATTTATAATAATTATATTTTTTAATTTTATTAATTGTCAATTATACTTTTAATGCTTTATGCCTAAAGATCTGGTTGAAATAGATGATGAGCTTCGTGGACAATTTTCCGGAGAACCCGACCTCTGGACTATCAATTGTTGTGTGTTTAATGCAGCGAGAGCTTTGGCCGATGAAAACGCGCAAAACAAAAGCAACGATTGATCATAAGGGCAAAATATGAATAAATTCAACTCGCCATAAAGATTGGCTGGGCTAGACAGTACGCGTCCCGAACCGTAATTGTTGAGAGAGTACGGATACTATCTAACGCCAAGAGAAGTCTAGAGTAGAGAGAAAGAGAGGTGGGTCAGAAAAAATCAAACAGTTTCTTTCTGACCCATCTCGACTCTTCCAAGACCCTCCAGTTACTGGCGGCCACCCGCTCAAACCAGAGGAGGAAGTGTTTTGTAGAGAAGTCTACTAAGTGCAAGAAAGACTGGACGAAGACTCAGAGAAGATAAACAACTTCAAGGAGTTGTGTGATGCTCTTATAACAATACCTGAGGAAGAATGCCCAGCCATCACTACCGAGGATGTGGAAAAAGTATTGAGAGGTATGAAGAACTATTCCGCTCCGGGACCAGATGGTATCAAGACCTTCTAGTGGAAGAAGTTTCCTTCAACCCATCAGCATCTGACATGTATTTTCACCTCATATTTGAAGCCGGAAGAGCCAACTCCGGAGTGTTTGGTGCAAGGGCGCACAACACTCCTGCCGAAAATGGGCAACTTAGCTGACCCTAAGAATTACAAGTCAATCACTTGTCTAAACACACTGTATAAGATATTTACAGCTATCCTAAATGATAGGATTGCTCCGACAGTCGGGCCTGTGTGGCAAGAAATGTATGAGTAACGCGGCTCAAAGAAAGGCGTAGGAGGGTGTTCCGAGAACCTGCTAATCGATAGATATGTCCGCAAAGATGCATCATCCTACCAGCGTAACCTAATCGATGGGCTGGCTTGATTACCGGAAAGCTTTCGATTCGACCTCTCATAGACTTATCATCTGTCTTTTGAAAATCTTAAAGGTTTATCCAAAAATCGTGAGGTGCATAGAGAGATTGATGCTACTTTGGAAAACCAGATTTACGACCTCATCTGGAAAAAATCGTGTGACAACTAACAAAGTTACCTCTTTTGCCTCTCATTATTGCCACTATCTCTAGCACTCCGCCATTTCCAGGGTTACCTTTGCGGCAAACCTGCAAATTGAAAGAAGAAGGTCACTCATGTATACTACCGTCGGAAATTATGAGATCGATTGACGCAAGCACTATTAAAAATCACTGCTGGCTTTGAACCACAAGACCTCAGTGAAAAAAAATGAAAGGGCATGTAAAAAAAAGGTTGGAAAGCCTATGAAATTCCACGTCTATTGACGTCAAACAGATTTTTTTATCTGCTGAAGAGAATACAACACGTGATAAGTTTTTTTAAAAAAATCTTGATTTTCTAAAATTATGTACCTCTACTTCAACTTTTAGCATGACCAAAAAAAACTTAGAAAATCTTCATCGGTTCCCGAGATACGATTAAAAATGTTCAATCGTATCTGAGTTGAGTTTTAGTCGACGATCGCGGTTCTTGGTCGGGCTGCTCCTCGCTTCCTTCGTTGAGGCAGGACCGAATAGGACACGCACAGAGGTGGTGCTAGATTGGGGCTGTGTTATACTTTTGATTCTGCTTATCAGTAATTTTTATTTCAAATTATTATAAATTTTTTTAATTATTCATGTTTAAAAAAAAAAGTTTACAATTATTTCAATTCAGAATCATTCCCATATTAAAGAATGAAAAAATAAGGAACAGTTTCTTTTATTTCTTAAAATTTTTATCAACTAGAATATTAATAAAAATTTAGATATATTGTTACGGTAGTAAATGATTTTTCAAACGAATCATGCAGCTAAATTCTAAATAAATTATTTATATGAAAAACACTTAAAACTATTAAAAGTGAATAATAATGGAATTCCCAAAATAAATTAAATATAAAATAGTGCGTAGGTGTAATGAAAATTATATTTTCAATTTCTAATAAGTAGTTTATTATTTTCCTTTACACAAACATTTTTCTTACACAAACAACTCGCTCATTATTTAATTGTTCGATGATCAAAATTACAATCACGCACCACCTCTGTGCGTGGCCTATTAGGTCCAGTGGCCACTCATATAGGCGACCTTGAAGTATTGTTTGTTATTTTTCGCCGGTGATCACATGTGAGGATTTATCTTGCAACAAAAACTGATTTGAAACCTATTTTTAGGATCTTCTATTTCTCCGTGAAATATACGTTCATGAAGAAAGCAATGAAAGAACAAATAGAAATGCATAAATAATTATCCTTAAAATTATTTATGATTTCCGTTTGTTTTTTTATTGCTATCTTCATTTCATTTACTTTTTTAAGTTAATTATCTGAAAACTATTTAGAAGTAATGTGACGTCATCGATTATCATATCATAGGGATCCGAGTATACGCTAGATGGCGTCTCTGATCCTTCATTTGTGATGTCAATGGTATCTTCGGTGCTGTTCAGAAGTTATGAATGGAAACCTCGAAGTTGGACGAGATTATAACTGACTCCATAATTTT
This sequence comes from Druon quercuslanigerum, assembly GCA_010014905.2. NCBI lineage: Eukaryota > Metazoa > Arthropoda > Insecta > Hymenoptera > Cynipidae > Druon > Druon quercuslanigerum. Next base: position 933 of record JAAAKG020145781.1, on the reverse strand, counting down.
GGCTTCCGTACCAAACGACTCCCAACACTTAGAAACTTTCTCGTAAATAAATGCAAACCATGTTGCGAATCAAGGTGAGTTTATTGTAACATTTTACTCCGGGACGGAGTCGTCGAGTGTGTGTACAATACGAGGCCCCAAGACCGACTGACCAACGCTGAATGAAAGAAAAAAGGGGTGGGGATAAGGGGGCCCCAACCATCGCCCCCTCTTGTGAGATCCAATGTACGCGAGCGGACATTCGGATCTTCGGATCTCCCCGAAGAATGATCGGACTGGAAGAAGTTGTTGTGTTACCCGTTTGGGCATTATTACACAATCTGAGAGAGATTTGAAATGACTCGGATTTAAATTCACGTTCATTGTGTGGGAAAAAGCCTGCATGCGGGAAAACACCACAAAAATCTGTTAATTTATTTTACAGTAGAAAAGATGAGAAAAGAAGAAGAGGAGGAAGGGGGTTAGAGGGTCCAAAGAAAGAAAGTTGCTAGTAGGTCGGGGGTGGCAGAACCACCCTGACCTTCGTGACTTATTTCATGAGAAAGTCTTTCAAAATCAAAATTATATTTTCCTAGAGAGGAAATATGTTCAACAGGTGATAATGATGCAGATTCGTAGAATTTAATGGCGGTTTCTTTGATATACTCTGAAATGTATGGTAGATGAAATTCTCTGTGAAGGACAGAGTGCTTAGTATATCTGGGGGTTTTTGTGATACGTCTGATAAATTTATTTTGTATGACTTGAATGTGATTGATATTACTTTTTGACGCTCCTCCCCATAATGTACATGCATAAGTTATGATTGATCGGATAAACATTTTGTACATCAGGAGTCCATATTGGGGTTTTAGACTCGAGTGTCTATTAATAATAGGATTTAAGCGCGAGAGGATCCCGAGAGCTTTCCCTTCAGTTTCATGGATATGCTGC
>JAAAKG020145780.1:0-10813 GCA_010014905.2 Druon quercuslanigerum | reverse complement strand
TTTCTTAATTGTTTTCAATTCAATTGAATTTTTTTAATTCACTTTGAATTTTTATGAATTTTATTGAGGTCTTTTCATTTCCCTTTAATTTCTATAAATCCATTACAATTTTACCGAAATTTTTCAAATGTTTCCACTTGATTTAAATCCTTATGAATTTAAGTTGGATTGTTTTGATATCCTATGAATCGAATTCTTTCGAATTCTTTTACATTCAAAAGAACTTTAATCACTTTTAAGCATTTTTTACGTAAGAAATTAGTATTATTTGGTCACTTTTTTATTTAGATGTGTCTGTGAAAGCCCTGAAAGTAATAAGTTTAAAAAATTTAATAGAAAATTGTGTTCTTCCATTTATTAAAGGTTCTATATTAAAAATGTTACAAGCTTAGAATTTTAGGGGTTTAGATTTTTTAAATGATGTTTTGTGGCCATTCGGACAAACACGCAGATCTGGATTTATATTTTTCTCAGACATGAGGGGTTGATATTTCTGTAGACTTGAAAAAGACAGATGCAGGTTAGTTATTTCTTGATAAATATTCAGTTAGCGTAAATAGTTGGAAAGGATTTCTAAATCTCTAATTTCCGAATTAACCAGTATAAATAAAGGTTGTTTCGAGATTTGTTTTTTAATTGATTTGAATAGAAATCATCCAAGATTGTACATTGGAAACAATGATCTAAAACAGGGAACTAATCGAAAACGAGGTTTGACGTAAATTTCAAGGTCACTGCCAATTAAATCATCTTACCTAACCCCCTAGATATAACATCCAACCCATATCCTAAACGCTCATCAGTTAATTCTAATTACCGTTGAATTTGATGCTTGAGATCACACACCTCATCTTTCTCAAATATATTGCAAGCATACTCAGTGTCTCGTTCTCAGTTCTTTGGTGATGTCAGTCTCTGGGATTCCTGAGCTGTATTCATTTTTAAAAGGATTGATTCATCGCACCAAAACTGGTTTCAGAATATTACACCAAAAATTATTTTAAGAATGTTTTTCCTCTCATGAGAAATCTTTAAAATTTAATTCTAAACGTTTAAGTTTTAATAATGGTTGAGCTTTAAATTTTTAATTGGAAATTCAATGTTTGATGTGGCATATTTTCAAATTTACTCCTATTCAATTTTAATTCTTAGTATTTTAATTACCTTCTTTGCCATTATTTTCATTCAATATTATAAGCTTGCTAGCTAGTTTCCAGGTTTCTCATATTTTTTTAAAAATTTGCAAATTATAAACTTTAATTTAAACTCACAAAAATTTAATTTAATTTCAAGTGTTTTGATAATAAAAAAATTTAGATTTTAAGGTTAGGAAATTAAGCCATCTTCTACAAATTTACTTGAAATTTTAAGATTGAAGTCTTCAATTTAAAATAATTTGTAAATACGGTTAAAGTGGAAGAATTTCGCATTTAAAGCATGGAAAATGAGAATTTGTTCAATTTTAAATATAATTCGTTCAAGATAAGTGAAGTTCTCAAAGTAAACGTAGTTTAATTCTGATGGCTTACTTTGAAATTGTACGATTTTAAAAGCTTTACATTTGAAGATGGTCTATTCTCCAAAATTTAAATTTAAAATTTAGACGTTTGAATGGCCCTGATAAAATCAGAAAAGTTTTCTTAGGTTTGGTTGCTGCTCGTGATTATTGATTATAAATTCAATTTATTTACGATTATTAATGGAAATTAGGCTTTCGCGTTTAGTGATAATAAATATACTTCTATTTCAATTCGTTCAGCAATATCGGCAGACGATGGCGGCCCTCGTCAGTGATTTATTCTGAAAGATTTCCACATATTGGAAATTTAATAAAAATTCGATGTTTTAAGTAATCGAAGAGGAGTATTATTACGTAATGATTAAAAAGGAGACAACGAAATATAATCCCCACGTAAATCATTATAAATTCAGTTTTTTATTTCTCGGGACGTCAATGAAAATTTGAACTATTAATATCATTAGTTGAAACTTCGCCTTTTTTGGTTAAAAAGTCATTTCTTTGCTTGAAACATCAACTACGTTTTTTTGTAAAGTTTTATTTTTCTAACTGAAATTTTAACTTATATACATATATAATTTGTTGTTGAAAATTGATGTTTTTTTATTTAAAATTCATGTATTTTAGTGAACATTGGTCTTTTTTGGTAAAAAATTAGTTCGTATTTTGGTTTGAAAATTAAGCTTTTTATTACACCATTAAGTCGTTTCCCTTTCGGGGTAGGCGTGACTCACTCGGTAGGGAGGGGAGTAGTATGAGGAAGGGGTTATAAATTTTTAGATTGATCTGGAATTCTCGCGTTATTTATTTAAATAACACATTCACTCCGAAACACTGCTCCGACCCAGGTTGCTGATCAATCTCTCTAGCAATCACCCCAAGTGAAGATCCTCACAAAGCCGTTATGTGAGGTTCCCCACTTGGGTCCATGATTCAGAAATAATTGTTTTTGTTCAAGATTCACTATTTTAGGTAAAAAAAATTTGTTAAGTTTAAATACAACTTCTTATTTAAAAATTAATTTTTATTTGATTAAAAAATAATTTGTTTGCTATAAATTTAAATATTTTGTTGAAAATTCGTGTTTTTTGTGCAAATTGATTTTTTTAATATAACTATTCTATTTTTGTCAAAAATTTGTCTTGTTTAGTTTAAAATTAATTTATATTGTTGGGAATTCGTTTTTTTTATAGAAAAATCATTTATGGGTTGAAGATTCATAATTTTACTTAAAAATTAATCTTCTTGGTTTAAAAGTTAACTATTTTGTGGAAAATCCATTTCTTTTGTTAAAAATTCATCTGTTTCTGTATAAAATTAATCTTGGTTGAAAAATTACCTTGATTAGGGATCGTTCATATATTACCTAAGGCTGTTTTCTTTTGTTTAAATAAAGATGAGAGTAAAGTTGCCATTAAATAAAAAATGACACAACGATATAAACAAAAGAAAACATCCTTACGTAATATGTGAACGATCCCTTATGTTGACAATTGTATTATTTTTGTAGACAATTAATATTTTTGGGTTGATTTTTGGGTTGAAAATTCAACGTTTTGGATTTTTTTTCCTAATCGGCTAAAAGATCTTCCTTAGTTGAAAATACAACTATTTCGATTCACAGTTATCGACCTATGATTTGAGGCAAAAAGTCTGTTGCATATGCCTTTATGTTTACAACTTTGATACATAACCTGCAAATGATATTTATTGAGTCATTATATCTATTTTAATTTTGGTAGTATTTTATACTTTAATTATTTTCATTAATGTTGTTAATTAAACAAAATGTCGATGTCAGCGAAGCGAAAAATAGGTTCTTTATAAATAGGCTTGATTACAAATTGGGATCCTTTAGAACACCAACTGAGGTGTCATTAAGAGCTTATTTATCGTTTTGGGTTCCTTTTCAGCAAGTTGGGTTCATTTTTGTTGCAGCTCTTTTGGAACTAAAAATGGGTTCTGATGAAAACCCCAGTTTTTCTGCGGCCAATTCATCACTTTAGTTATTGTAGAAAAGTCTTTTTTTTCTTGGTCAAAATTTAATTGTTTTAACTGAAAATTTAATTTTTCAAAGTGTTTACAATAGATTTAGATCCAGGGAAAATCGGGAGGAAAATGAAAAATGTTTAGGGACAGTCAGGGAATTTCGAAATTGAGATTTTGTAGCAACCCTGAATATCATATGTATATAATAAAATAAAGCCTGAGAGTCTCGCACTGTCAAATTTTACCGTTTTCTTTTCTCAAGTGAGATAATTACGATTTTAAAGCGTGACCAATTGGCGAATGCGTATTCGAAACATGACATAATCCAGATTCTTACTAGTCTCTCTTGACTCACAACTATAGTCATCAACAAGGAAGTTGTATTACCTCAACAAGACACCCGGTATACTCTTATCTATCTATCCTCACTTAGCTCCAAGTGAGTGTGACAATTACAGAGAAACTCACTCAAACATTTTTGCAATCACACACATACATAATATACCCATATAAGCACACATGATCTGTTTCTATCTCTGTTTAAGATATTTACTGCATTTGGTTTAAAAGTTAACCAAATGGAATAACGTAAAATTATACAGAACATGAAAGATCCGACACATGAAAATGAGTCTTTTTTGTATCCTAAGTTTTTTTTTATAATTATGCAATCATTGTGATAATTCATATCAGCATGTAAAATTACTATTTTTGAAAAATTGTTTATAATGAATGCATGTTTAGAAGATTTTTCATTGTATATATCATTATGTTTGTAATTATTCATACACAATAAACTCCGGGATATTAAACTGTTGCATATCATAATAATTATCAACTTGAGATCAAAATTATCTGCTTTTGCGGATCCAAAATTAATTTTCATAAAACTTTATTCATATCTGTCGAGAGACAGTTTTCATACTTGTTATTGAAACTTGTAGGTATGTAGTCATACCCGACATAATATTTCTAAAACAAGGATTTGCAACTTCTTAGAACTAACAGTAACGGCAGAGAAAGGCAGAAATGTATTTGATACTAAAATGATTAATCATAAACAAAAAAAATAAATAAAGGACTTCAACTTTCAACCAATTCGCTAAATTTTCAACCCAAAAGATGAATATCTAATGAAGAAGATTACATTTTTACCAAAAAATTAGAATTTAAAAAAATCTGAAAAAAATTAAATTGTTAAATTTTAAGACGAATTTTTCACAATGCAATTAAACTTTTTACCTTGCAAATATGACTTTTGAACAAAAAGCTTAATTTTCAGCCAAATAATAAAATCTTGACGAATTTAAAGAAGGATTGATTTTCTGACAAAATTGTTGAATTTTCAAGACAATAATTTTTTAATCAATTCTTTAACCCAACAAGAAAATTTAAAAAAAAGAGTGATTTTGTAGCAAAGTTGTTTAATTTTCACCAAAATAATTAATTTTTCATGCTAATTATAAAAATGCAACCAAAAAGAGATGAATTTTCAACAAAAAATATAACATGTAGTATATTTTTCAACAAAAAACGGCTTTTAATATTGAAGTATTCATTTCAAAAATTCACTTTCAGCTAATGAAAAACCAAAATATTCAACTGTGGAATTATTTTTGTTCTTTCTAAAAATTGTTTCTATAAATTTACTGCGTGGCATTTACTGTATAATTATAAAAAACACTTACGATGCAAAAATACTCATTTTACTGGTCCTCATCTTGTATATTCTGTATGATATTGCTTTATGATCTGCCATTTCGGAGAAAAATTAATTTTTCCGAAAAAATATATAAATTTGCGATGAGTGACCTCTAAATATTATCCGATTTATTTCTCCTTCCACGTGATTCATTTTTAATCGAAAAGGAACAATAAAAAAATACAAAATGCAAGTTGAGATTCGGACTTCCTTTTTTTCAGTTGTGTGTGTGTGAACGCAAAAAACATACTATATGACTGCACACGTACTTATGCATATCTGGCACTCACGAATGAAGCTCGCTGTGCTCGCGTGTCCCTGTCGCCGGCACACGGTATTCAGTTAGCACGAGGCCCGCGGTCGAGCAGCACCACCGATGGCCGTCGATCCACGATCTTTCGTCGAAGATTCGTTCGCTGTTCATTGTTGCCTCGATCGGTGCCGCGTCTGCCAACTATAACAATTTTCATATGCCACAGAGTCAGTTTCGTTCGCCGCTAATCGCGAAGCGCTCGTCGCGGTCGCGCTTCGCTAATCAAGTTGTGTGACAAACTATTTTTGATGATTTCTGATTGGTAATTGCTAACGTTAATGAATAATTGATACAATATGTATTACAGTTGCACAAAACATGTGATTTTGTCACGTTGTAATTACATTATCAGTTAAATTGTCCTTTACATTCTCGGTTACATCATCTCCAGTCGATTATAATATGTGACATGCAGCGGCGCGTTAGAAAATGACACCCCACAATTTGTGTGTGCTGGATTTTGGCTCCATTGCTTAACGATTGTTTCCTGCAAATTAAGGGACAAGTGCGAAGGAGGGAGGAATACCGTGCTATAAATAATGATACTCGCGTACTAAGTATGAGAGCTTTTGCACGTGCGCACCGGTAATCAAGTGTCTCAGCAATTCTCAACCATCTTTGGAAAAATGTAATTTGCTAATTACTTCTTATCAGTGGGGTTACGAATTTTAGTGTTTTTTTAGTTAGTTTGTTTGTTTGATTGATTGATTGTCGCTTTTTCCTAATTCTGTTTTCATTCTCAAAAGTCCAAGCACCTACCTACTAATGCTTATATATATAACTTTTTTGTTTATTGCTTATGCCTTATTTTATGTCTTTTTTAAAATTTTGCTTTATGTTTACTATTTAATTGCTCTCTTAGTCATTTGGTATTATCAAAGAATTTAAATTTAATCGTCTGTGAAAAATATTCCGGCTTATAAATTATATTGACTGTGTAATAAACTTACTGGCTATTTTGTTATTTATTGTATTTTTTTCTAAGCTGTATTATTTACTTAATTTATATTTTGAAGTGACAATTTTGTGAACCCACATGAGAAGTAATTGGTTAATTTTATTTTTTTTTTTTTGCTGTAGGAATTAAAACATATATCGAGAGAAAATCTTGTTTTAAATTAAAATGTTGTCCTACTTTCGTTGAGTGAAAATGACCGAATCTGAAGTAAAACCTAAAATTTAATGGGACTTTCTCAAAAGTTATTAAGATTATTTATAATTACGGTAGGATCATTTCTTAGTGAATTTTCTGTGGAACTATTGCATAATGAGTTAGGAGAAAACAGATTAGGTGTCAACCTCATAAGATTTTACAAGAGACTTGTTTTCTCATAAATATTGATTCTGAGTTTATGAGCTCTTAAGTCATACACAAGATCTTTTTATGCTACTTGAGAAGGCGATTTGCACTGCAAAAAATAACCTACTCGAAGATAAACATTTGTCTCCATAAAAAAGTTACTTCCCATTTGAATCTTTGAAATAATTATGTTTCAATAGGCTTCTGTTTTTCTTCAATAAATGATTATATTTAAAATTAGGCCTGTGAAATTGTGAAGAGGGTAAATTCAATTTTTTAGCCGTTTAGTTTTTAGTAAATCGTATTTTATAAACTTTGCTCTCGAGGTTAGATAATTTTATATCAGATCTTGTCAGGTCAAAGTTCAAAATGTTCAGTCTTCAAAATGTTGATTTATTACACTTTGAGAGTTTGACAAAAGTGTGCTTTTTTTCTACAAAATATTGAATTTGCTGTTAAGTGTCTATTATTTTCGTGTTTGATTTTTAACATAATCACCACCTTTTTGCCTGTTGATCAGAAAATTGTTCTTACGATTTTTTTTTTTGTTCAAAAATAACGCTTGAAATATGGAATTATTATGCTTTTATTTGCGCTATAACTACGTTGGAGTACTTCTTCATTCCACAGTCTGCTTATTGTGCGTAATGCGCTGATTCGTTACGTGTCTTCGGCACATGCGGGTAGGGAAATCGCGCTAATTCGTTTACGTTAACGAAATTATACGGAGTAGTAGGTTATCATCGTAATACGTCCCGTCGATTAAAAATACTCGTTTCACTTTTCTCCTTGCACTTTTGCATACAGGCAAATCTTCGGTCGATTAACTATTTAAGTTTAGTTCAAAAATTTGGTAACATTTTTTAAGGATTCTAAGAACCCTTTTGTAGCCGTTGTGGTGAAATAAGTGGAATGTGAATTGAGTATCATGTTGGCATGTACGTAGGTTTGCTAGACGAGCTTCTTGGAAGCAGAAGAACGAAAAAAATACTAACTACAATAGCACGTGTCTTCAACTGGTGCAATATTAATGCATTGGGTTCTCGATTGGTTCCTAGTTCAACCAGCTTTTATTTATTATGCATTCATAATTACTGCGTTCGTAAATTGTGTTTCAACAACATAAAAACTTGATCTTCCGCGGGTACTTGAAATTTAGTTCAAAGATCAACGAGCTTTGTCTTCCTTTCCCATCTCGGTTTGAACGTATCGCGATTTTTCCACGATACTATTCGATAAAGTCTTTAATCGTGATTGGATTGTGATAAACTATTGTCGTCACGAGTTTAAACAATGACGGTTTTGTCAGCTGCTGTGAAATACCTAAAGTGCATGAACAAACAAGAGATAATGATTCATTAGATTCAATTAAAAATTCGGTATACTTCAAGATTGAAATTCCCACGGGTTTGGCAAATCATACTATAATATAACTGAGTTGTCGAGTCAAACTAGATAAGGTAGAGTAAAAGAATCCTAGGCTGCTTGGAATAATCAAAACTCTACCTTTCAGAATTAGAACTCACCTGGGATCTCGCACCTTATCGAAGATCTGAGTTGACGGAATAAATTATAAATCAATTATTTTAATAATCAGGGCTGTCTTACAGTCACTTCAGTCAGCTTTAGTCTCTTTTTAAAGAAAAAGCCTGCATAGAAACTTTTTTCAATGAAAAGGTCACTTTATTCAGTCAAATCCACCTTATTTGAGATTTTGTTAAAAACTCATATCTTTTTCTGATAAAAATTTCATCTTTGTCGGCGAAAAATGCAACTGTTTAGTTAATAATTAATAATCAATAATCTATTTTAATTGGTAATTCAAGTAATTTGTAAAAAATTAATTGTTTCTGGTTGAAGCTTCATCATTTGAGTAAGAAATTCATGTATTTTGTTTAAAAATGAACTGTTTTGTTGAAAATTCGTTATTTTTGGTTGCAGTTTAATAATTCATCTTTCATGTTTGAAAATTAACTTTTTTGTTGAAGCTTTTTATTTTCGAGATTAAAAGTAATTTTTTTCTAAAAGATTCGATATTTTAATTTAAAAAATCACCTTTAAAAATTCATATCTTTTGGTAGAAAATTTATCTTTGGTTAAAAATGCTACTATTTGTTTGAAAATTCGACTTTCTTGTTTGAAAATTAGCTTCTTTTGTTGAAAATTCATCTCTTTTTCTCGTAAAAATTTAATTTAAATCATTTAATTCAACTGTGTACATAAAAATTAATAAGCTTTTTGAAAAAATAATTTTTTTGGTTGAGGATTCATCATTTAGTTCTAAACATTTAATTATTTCACTGACAATTCTTTTTTTATTTAAAAATTAATGGTTTTAACTGATAATTTAACTATTCTGTTTTGGGTTGAAAATTTATATTCTTATTAGAAAATTCTATTATTGGGATGGGAATTCATGTATTTTGTGAAAAATTCTTGTTTTAGTAAAAAGTTAACCTTCTTCGTTAAAAATTTCTCTCTTTGGGTATAAATTTAATATTTTTTGTCGAAAATACTTGTGAGAAAATAAATGTTCTTCGCGAAAAAATGCATCAAGTTTCTATTATGAAGCATCGAAATACAAAGGCCTGTGACAGCTGTGTAAATACCCGATGAAAGTCCAAATGGAATGCATAAGAGTGAAATTGAATAGCAGAATATTCATCTTTTTTAATTATTTTATTAACTAAATTTTAGTAGCCGGTGCAATTTTAATGCAAATTTTCTAAATAAAAATGCGAAAAACTGAGAGGAAAAGTGATTTTCGGAATTAATTTTTCCCTTTGAAAGCACAAGTCCGAGAGCATCTACGAAGGAGACACGCACCACGGAGCTCAAGGAGATCCACTCGTGCACGCATACAATCTTATATAAATGAAAACGTTGTTTCGCATGACGTTGTATGAGATTGTGTGCGATCTAACAGGCATTTATGTTTACTTTCCTTAGGCAGGAACTTGTCTTCTCACTGCGAACCGAAAGATATTCTGTTATAAAGTTTCCTACAATTGATATCATCTTTTAGTATTTTCTGTTGTAAAGTACAATCACCACGTGTGAAACAGCATCAATTTAGGTATTGAATATACGTAAATATACGTAGACAGCACCTGGAAAAGTCCTGGGAAAATTTTATTTTTATTTCTTTTAGAAGTTTTAATAATTCAAATATAATATTAATACTTTATATATTTATTTCATTTATATGAAATGTGCCTCATTAAAAAAAAGTATATGCACTGTTTCCGTAGATTCTACCCCAGGGTCGAACTTGGGGCAAAAAGTCGCAAAATTCCAAGTGATGATTGTATTCACCATATAGCTAAAAAAATTATTTTTTTAATTATTACTAAAATATGATAATTAACGATTTGAAAAAAAAGAACACAAGGAAAATTCTAAGGACAAATATCTAAATATATTTCATCGATTTAGTAAAATACTTTGCAAATTTTTCTTAAAAATAAGCCCAAGAATTTGAAAGAATGTTTATTTATTTGCAGTTATTCCAATTTTTCAAAAACATCTCAATTGGACGTTATTTGCAATATCGTGTTATAAAATTTACATTTTGCGTTCAACGTGGGTTATTAGACGCATAATTTTATTAACTTTTGTGCTATTACGAGGAAAACAAATTATGGTAATATTATAAAAATTCAAGTTGCTTAGCATCAACATAAAAGACAGGTGCGTAGATAAATTCCGCTGGTAGTGTACACGAATTTTTCTGGACATAATATTGCTAACAGCACATTTCTATGGAATTGATTTAAGTTATTTTTTAAATAAAATTTGTTCAAAGTTGTCCTGAAAATTTGTAATTCCACTTCTGTAACAACCCTGAGGCTGATCGATCTTTTTTGTATGGATATGATATCATAGTTACCAGTAATTATCCTTTTTTGAGATACACTGTTAAAAATAATATTAAATTTAATGTACCAATGTATATTAAAATTGATATGTCAAGCATATGAAATCGCCATT
>JAAAKG020145779.1:0-10814 GCA_010014905.2 Druon quercuslanigerum | reverse complement strand
TATTGTTGTACTTTGTTGAAAATTGAACTCTTTTGTTAAAAATAATTTTTTTTTGAAGATTAATAATTTTAAATAAAAACTCATTTCTTGGGATGAAAAATTTGTTTTTTTTTTATGAAAAGGATTTTTCCTCTAAAAATTCAACTATTGTACCAGTTAAATATTCCATAATATTTATTTAAAAAACTCACTGCTTTCCTTGAGTATTAATTTCTCGAAACATAATTAAATTATTCAATTTTTTGGTTGAAAATGATATTTTTCAGTTGAAAAATCATGTTTTTTGGTCTACAGTTTAATTATTTAATTTAAATATTCGTAATCTTAGTTGAATATTTTATAGTCTTAGTTAAAAATTCTTTTTTTTTGGTTATACATTAATTTTTTAAACTTAAAATTTAATTATTTAATTGATAATTTATCTTTTATCAGTAAAAATTAATTTTTTATAGCTTAAAAATTCAGTTGAAGGTTTATCATTTTGATTGAAAATTCATGAGTCAGGTTACAAATTAATTTTATTACCTAAAAATTTCAGTTTAATGTTGATTTTTTTTTTGTTCAAAATTTAACTATTCGGTTGAAAATGTGTCTTTTAATCGAAAATTCAACTATTTCGTTAAAAAATTCATCATTTTATTTAAAATTGAATTTTTTTGGTGGAAAATTCAAGGCTTTGTTTCAAAATTCATTTATTTTAAAATAATTTATTTTAAAAAAATATAATCGTCCGCGTAATGTGATGAGCGTAAATAACCGAGATGCATCAAAAGTATCAAATTCTTGATCTTTATTTTATTTAGGATCAATTTATTAAACTTAGTTTAAATATCATAAAAAACAAATTAAAAGTTACTTTCAAATGAGAAATTGATCGCTGAATTAAATCAGTGAAAGAAAGTGAATAAGTTGAATTTACTTATGAATCAGTGAAAATCGAATGAAATTTATGCGATCGTGAACAACAGTGTTGCAGCCAAATAGTCACTTGGTCACGTGATTTTCCAATTGCACTGTGAATAATGCATACAGTAGTCGAGCACTCATTTTCAGATGCAGTGGTATCGATATGGAAATGTGTTGTGTGGACAAATATCATTACATAAATATCCTATAGTGTGTAGTGTAGATTGTAGCCATAAGGGACAATATATGGTATATACATATACATATGTACGTATATGTATGTGCATATTTACATATATGTATATACACATATGTACATATATGTATTTATACATATGTATACATATGTTTATGCATATGCATATATATGTATGCGCATATGTACATATCCATATATTATTAACATATATCATTTATACTCTAAGGAAGCACGTGTAAAGTTCACCTACACAGAGAAAAGAGTCAAAATAATACTACTGCCGTGAAATGGGAAAATTTTACTACACATATGTTAGTATATTCACCATACGTGATATGTACATTGTACGCATTTGCATGAGTGTTGCATTTTGGTCTTCGCGTATATTACAGTATTACACATATATACATATATATATAAAAGGAATTGTGTCTCTTTTCGCACCACTGCGAAAAGTATACCTTCAAAAAGAAAATGAAAAATGGTAACCGGGATTATTTGAAGAGAAAAGAGAAGCGAGAGATGTAGCAGGAAATAGGAATTCAAAAAAGAAAGAAATTAGTCTCTAATTATTCGAAAATGGAAATTATTCATGGAAGCATGACCTGGAAAAAGTCGTAGGATTTGCGTTACTTTATTATAACAAATTCACTGATATTTATAAAGTTTTCCTTTCCCTCAAAGCGAGGTTTTCATAGAAATTCGACTTTGATCAGTGAACCAAATTTTGTCTCGATTAAAGTACCAAAGCCTAATAACTATCAATATGCCTCAAAGAGAGTGTGTATCGAACTAAAAATGTCTGTTGCACAAACGCTTCACTAAATAGTTCAAATTGTCGTATCTCGTTATTTTTTTTCTTTATGTTAAAATCATCCTAAATGTAAATGACAATGTCACATGTGTAACATTATTGTTTGCACAATAGAATAATAAATAATAAGGGCACACATTTTTTTAGAAATCGTGCATTTAGCTTTTGTTTTTGACACATTTCGTTTTCACTTTTTTGTTGAAATTTAATTTTTTTCTTTGCATACAAATTTATGTTTTTTTATCTGAAAATTTCAATTACGACTTGACATTTTAGGAATTTAAAATGTTTCATATTTAAATTATTAAGATATTTGCATTAACTTTATTTGCAAAAATTTATTCCTCCATTATTATATTATTTTCGTGAAAAAAATCATGTGCTTAAAACTGGTAACTTAGTTTATGGACGATTCCTTAGCACGGACACGAACCACTTCGCAGTGGAATATTTTTGATGTCAGTAACAAGAATCTTGCGCTATAACGCAGATTGCTTCTCCATAAAAGATACTATACATTTTTTAAATAGCCTTAAAAATATAATGATGTGCAACTTCCTCCATTTACTTATTTTCTTACCCCAGTTTTATTCCATCACTTTTATCCTCGTCTTGACATTTCTTCACTCTTTTTCAATTTCCCTCCTAAAATTGAAATATGGGAAAAAGATAAAAAAAGTCCTTTAAAAAGGCAGTAAAAACTAGTCTTAAAGCATGCAACGCGATTGTTGTAATAGCAAAAATTAGTTTTTCGATCTTGTGCTTGAAATACGATGCATCATAAAAAAAATACATAGCCATGGGGTTGAAGGTGCGCTATATTGTATGTTGGGGACTATATACAATTGTAAAACAGGATTTCCGTATAAGTCTCCAAGGAGAGCGTCTAGCTTGACATGATATCAAAGAGTCTTTTCGTGCTTGCACTTTAACGAGAAAAATATTTTTCCGCCACCCCTCTACATCCCGCTCGCCGCAACCTTTCCTAACCTTCCTGTAAATGTAATAAATAGAGAAACGCTCCTGTGCCATAAGAAAGTGTCCACTTGAGAAACAACGGCTGACGTGGGTTTATTGCGTCAAGCTCGACAAGAAATTTTTCAAGCTCAAGGATTCTTTTCAGGAAGAAGGTGTTCAAAGCACACGGTGGGGCTACAGGAAAAACAAAAGGCCATAAAACAAAACGCCATAAAACAAATTCAGATCCGTAGAGTTAAAATTCGGGCGATTTTCATTTGATCGCGGCCTACATACTCGTCTTACCCTCTCCACTTGACTTCTCCTCACGTCCCTGACTGAGTGAGAGCGCTGTGCCGAGCCTTGCCAGCGGTGAGCCCTTTTGTCCTAATGAGGCATAAAGTGCCAAACAAAAAAATGTTATAGTTTTGAAATCAGCAAATTAAAAATATTATATTCGGAATCTATGTTTTTTTTTGCGATTTCAACGATTTGTAACTCTTTAAATCAAATTAAATTGATTAGTGGAATTTTCAAATTAATAATTTAGTTTTCAACAAAATAATGCACTTTGGTTGAAAACTTTTTAATTTTAATTTAATTTTTATTAATCATCTTTTTTATAAATTTACTGTGGATCAAAATTGCATTATTCTCTTGAAAACTAAATTTTCAATATGAAAATTCCACTATTCCATTTACTATCAAGAATGAATTATTTTGTTGGGAACTAATTTTTTAATCTGAAAATTCCACTAATCCATTTACTTTGGTTTAAAAATAAATTATTTGGTTGAAAACTAAATTTTTAATATGAAAATTCTACTGTTCCATTTACTTTGGTTCAAGAATGAATTATTTTGTTAAAAACTAATTTTTTAATCTGAAAATTCCACTATTCCATAATTGGCTGAAAATATATCTTTTCAAGTCTTGCACGACGAATCTATATTTTTTTGCGATTGCAGCGATATGTAACTTGGAATAAAAATAATAAAAATAGAATAAGTTATGGCAGATTTTAGTTTATGCTTTGACCCTGGCAAGCTAGGATTATGGAATTTTCCGTAGAATATTTAAAAATGCATCACTTTATTTGGTAGAAAATTCGTCTATTGACAATTCCACAGAATATATGAATTTTTACCCAATTGCATAGAAAAATATTATACTTGTGGAATTTTCAGATTAAAATGGAATAGTGGAGTTTGAAAAAAAAATTAGTTTTGAAAATTGTAGTTTATTTTTGAACCAAAGTAAATGGAATAGTGGAATTTTCAGCTTAAACAAATAGTTTCTAACAAAATAATTCATTTTTAAACCAAAGTAAATGGATTAGTGGAATTTTCAAATGAAAAAATTGGTTTTCAACAAAAAAATTAATTTTGGTTGAAAACTTTTTTATTTTAATTTAATTTTTTTATCATCTTTTTTATAAATTTACTTTAGTTAAAAAATAAATAATTTTCTTGAAAACTAAATTTTTAATATGAAAATTCCACTATTCCATTTACTTTGGTTCAAAAATAAATAATTTGTTTGAAAAATAATTTTTTCATCTGAAATTTCCACGAATTCATTTACTTTGGTTTAAAAATGAATTATTTGGTTGAAAACTAAATTTTAATATGAAAATTCCACTATTCCATTTACTTTGGTTCAAAATCCGATTTTTTTGGTTGGGAATTAGATTTTTAACGAAAAATTCAACTATTCTTTTCTGTGTTGAAATTTGATATTTTTTGGATGAAAATTCAACTATTTGGTTGAAAATCGATACTGTTTATTAAAAATTAAACTATTGTTTTAATTCATCTTTTTGGTAGGTATCAAATCAAATAATTTTAGTTTAAGATTCATTATTTTAATCGAAAATTCACCAGTTTGGTTAAAGGTTAATTTTTTTAACTGAAAATTGAAATATTCCATTTTGGGTAGAAAATTGACCTTTCCGAGTTCGAAATTTAATAATTTGAATGTAAATTTATCTTTTTAATTTGCAAATTCAATTTTAAAAGTTCTTCTTTTTGGTGGAAAATTCAAGTATTCCAGATAAATTTTCATAATTTTAGTTGAAAATTCATCCTTTGGTTTAGAAATAAATTTAATTTGTTGAAAAATAAACTGTTTTGTTACAAAAAAATTTTTGTATTGAAGATTCATAATTTTAATTAGAAATTCATTTCTTTGGTTGAAAAATATATTTTTTTCTTTAAATAAAAAGGAATTTTTTCAATTGAAAATTTGACTCGTTTTTGCTTGAATATTGATTTTATTAACTTAAAATTTATTTATTTAGGTTTGGGGTGACAACTTATCTTTTTTAGTAAAATTTTTTTTTGGTTGTAAGTTCAGCTACTTTAGTTGAAATTTCATCAGTTAAGATAAAAATTAAATTTTGTACAAGATATGTAACTATTCCATTTTGTGTTATAAATTGATTTTATTTCAATTACAAATTCAACTATTTGGTTGAAAATTTTTTCTCCTTTTATTGAAAACTTAATTATTTCGTTAAAAATTCATGCATTTTGTTGAAAAATGGTATTTTTTGGTAGAAAATGAATCTTTTTGTTTAAAAATTAATCTTATTGTTTAAAAATTCATCATTTTGCTTAAAAATTTAAGTATTTCAGTTAAATATCGAGTTTTCAGTTAAATATTGAAATATGAATATGTCACTTTTAGTTGACCGGGAAAATGGAAAAACTTGACCGGAAAACTCGTGAAATTACCGGTAATTTGAAATCGTCTGCCAAACCGCCACTCTGATTTTTAAAATATTTTTAAGGAATGTTTGTTGCGTCCTGACAAGCAAAGTTCCTGTTTTGTCCTATTTCAATTGAAGATTCATCATTTTAGTGAAAAATTCATCAGTTAAGATAAAAATTAAATTTTTTTACCATTTATTATTATTATTATATATATTATTTCTATTCCAAATTCAACTATTTGGTTGAAAATTTGTCTCCTTTTATTGAAAACTGAACTATTTCGTTAAAATTCATCAGTTAAGATAAAAATTAAATGTTTTTACCATTTATTATTATTATTATTATTATTATATATTATTTCTATTCCAAATTCAACTATTTGGTTGAAAATTTGTTTCCTTTTTTTGAAAACTTAACTATTTCGTTAAAATTCATGTATTTTGTTGAAAAATGGTATTTTTGGTAGAAAATTAATCTTTTTGTTTGAAAATTAATCTTATTGTTTAAAAATTCATCTTTTTTTTTAATTCAAGTACTGCAGTTAAATATTGAGTTTTCAGTTAATTATTCAAATATGAATATGTCACTTTTAGTTGACCGGGAGAATTGAAAAACTTGACCCGAAAACCCGGGAAATGAACGGTAATTTGAAATCGTCCGCCAAACCGCCACTCTGATTTTTAAAATATTTTTAGGAAATGTTTGTTGCATCCTGACAAGCAAAGTTCCTGTTTTGTTCTATTTCAGTTGACGATTCATCATTTTAGTTAAAAATTCATCAGTTAAGATAAAAATTAATTTTTTTACAAGATACGTAACTATTCCATTTTGTGTTAAAAATTGATTTTATTTCTATTCCAAATTTAAGCTATTTGGTTAAAAATTTGTCTCCTTTTATTAAAAACTCAACTACTTCGTTAAAATTCATGTATTTTGTTGAAAAATAGTATTTTTTGGTGGAAAATTAATGTTTTTGTTTAAAAATTACTCTTATTGTTTAAAAATTCAAGTATTTCAGTTAAATATCAAGTTTCCAGTTAAATATTCAAATATGAATATGTTACTATTAATTGACCGAGAAAATTGAAAACCTTGACCGGAAAACCCGGGAAATAGCGGTAATTTGAAATCGTCCGCCAGACCGCCACCCTGGGTTTTAAAATACTTTTAGAAAATTTTTGTTGCATCCTGACAAGGAAAGTTCCGGTTTTGTCTTGAAAATCTGACATAATGCACTTTTAAGACTAAGACCTTTCAGATGAACTGGTTTCGTATCGTAAACACGAGACAACGAAGAACCGTGCCTTTATTTTTAGTGCTTTCTTCGTGATCTTCCGTCTCCTTAGCTCATCGTCGACGCTCAAAGCGCAAGATACTTGATCAGTCTTGGAACGGTCGTTAAACTTGCTTGTCTCCATTTTAAGTGACATTCAAGTTATCTTTTCGCGATTTTTTTTATAGCTGACATTTTTTAAAATTTTATAATCTTTTGAGAGTTATCGTAAGGTATAAACTAAGCTAGAAAAGGTCAGACAGACGCGATGGGATGGACGAAGAAACTAAATTGGTGTGGTATGATCTACGATTTTTATTGTTTTTTACTAATTTAAATAGCGAGGATTCGTTTACTGCTATTTAGTAAAAATCTCCTAATTTAACTTTTAATAATAACCGACTGAATGAATTAGTAACTATATCTACTAAGGTAAGGTAATGCTACATGAATTGGAAAATGAGTTGACAGTAACTATTTTAAAGATTAGTATAAACAAGCTTTAAAATACAACATGATAGGTGGCGGTCCTGCGGACTTATCTCAAAAGTGCATTTTTTTACATTTTAATTGGAAAAAATGTTAATGGGGCGACCGAAATGATTTAATCAGCCTTAGGAAAAGATGCGGTGATTCATCAAACGTGTAAAAAGTGGTTCCAGAGATTTCGCAATTGTCATTTTTTGAGTGGAATGCAAAAAGAATGAAGTGACTCAAATAATCCTTTTCGGACGCCGTTATATTCAATAATGACTTTTGGGGTTAAGTCCGCATGGCCGCCACCTATTAGATCGAAAATTTAACTATTCCATTTTAGGTAGAAAATTGACCTTTTCGAGTTCAAAATTCAACAATTTGGATGTACATTTGTCTTTTTAATTGAAAATTCATTTCTTTAATTAAAATATCACATATTTAGTTAAAAAATTGACTGTTTTGGTAGGAAATAAATTTGTTTCTTTGCAAGTTAATCTTTTATTTAAAAAATCACGTATTACGTTTAAATATTTACCATTTTAGTGAATTTTTACTTTATCCACAGTCGCAGATTTTTTATATTATCTCATTTTACTCTAACCAAATCATAAGCATTATTGAGTTTTTATTCATTTTTTTATTTATTTAGAAATTAAATTAGTTGTTTGAAATATAAAATAAATTTAAAAAACTTTTCGGACGCCGTTATATTCAATAACGACTTTTTGGGTTAAGTCCGCAGGGCCGCCACCTATCAGACTGTGTTTTAAAGATTAAGGTTCACCCTTTAAAACTGCTATTTTAGTTTATTTATATGAAAGTTAATTTTTTGTTTATCTGAAAATTTAACTTTTCCATGCTTGGTTGAAAATCTATCTTTTTTTAGTTGAAAATGTAACAATTTGTGTAGAAATTAATGCGTTTTGTTAAAAATTATTCGTTTTTTGGTAGAACACTAATATCCTTGCATTTTAGTTTTAAAATTCATATTTTTTTGTTGAAATATCAATTATTTCATTTATTTTTTAGAAATAATCTTTGTGTACTGAAAATTCAATTATTTAGTTAATAATTGAACTATTTTGTTGAAATATAATAGGTGGCGGTCTTGCGGACTTACCCTAAAAAATCATTAGAGAATCCAATTGTATGCGACAATGAACATTAGAGAGACTGAATTCTTATTGAATTCCAATTGAAAAGAATGCAGCTCAGGCGACTGAAATTATTCAATAAGCCTAAAGAAAAGGTGCGTTGTTACATCAAACGTCTAAAAAGTGGTTCCAGATATTTCGCAATGGTAATTTTTTTAATTGAAATGCAAAAAGAATGAAGTGACTCAAATAATCCTTTTCGGATGCCGTTATATTCAATAATGACTTTTGGGGTTAAGTCCGCATGGCCGCCACCTATTAGATTGTGTTTTAAAGATCTGACAATTTTACTATTCCATGGTTGGTTGAAAATCTATCTTTTCTATTTTTTTGAAAATTAATCGTTTTTGATAGAACATTAATATCCTTGCCTTTTGGTTTTAAAATTTATATTTTTTGTTGAAATATCAACTATTTCAATTATTTTTTAGAAATAATCTTTGTGAACTGAAAATTCAACTATTTGGTTCAAAATTCAACTGTTTTGTTGAAAATGTAACTATTTCATTGAATTTTTAACCTTGGTTTAAAATTTAACTATTTTGTTGAAGTTAAATCTTATTTATTGAAAATACAGCCACTTGATTAACAGTTTTTTTATTAGGTCTAAAAATTAATTCGGTGCCTTTACTTTGATGTCCTGTAACGCCCTAAGGTAGTTTTGAAGGATGAACCTTAAGGTTTAAAACACAATATAATAGGTGGCGGTCTTGCGGACCCCACCATAAAAAAATCATTAGAGAATCCAATTGTATCCGACAATGAACGTTAGAGACACTGCATTCTTTTTGAATTCCAATTGAAAAGAATGCCGCTCAGGCGACTGAAATTATTTAATCATCCTTAGGAGAATTTGCAGTGGTACATAAAATCCGGAAAAAGTGGTTCTATAAATTTCACAATGGTGATTTTAGAATTAGAATACAGAAAAAATGCAGAATCTCAAATGCTCCTTGTCGAACGCATGGTATTCACTAATAACCTTTAACGTGAAGTCCGCAAGACCGCCACCTATTAGATTTGGTTAAAGTTTAAGGTTCGTCCTTTCAAACTAATACTTTTTTTAGTTTAACTTTTTCAGGTTTGGTTCAAAATCTATCTTTTTTGGTTGAAAATTGAACAACTTGTTTGGAAATTAATTTGTTTTGTTGATAATTCATCGTTTTTGGTAGAAACTTAAATTATTTCCTTGTTGGTTGTAAAATTCAGATTTTTTGGTGGAAATATTAACTATTTCATTTATTGTTCACTTTTATAAAACAAAATTGCCTTTTCTCTTAAAATTTCTTATCCACCTTTTCTATAAAAAATTTCAATAAGAATATTTAAAAAAATTATGAGAAATGTATGATTTGATCTTGAGAAGACTTTTCTTGACACTTTCTTTTCCTTCCCGACGAATATTGCTTTTTGGTGACAGATTCAGAGAAGCACGATTTGTTATCTTCCTGGGAAATTGCAATAACGAGTAAAATGTTTGAAGGGAAACCTACTCTCTTAAAAAAAAAAAAAAAATTGCACCAGAAGAAAAATGATCCACGAGTGTTTCTTAGAAACTTTGGAAAACTCTTTTCAAATTTTTCTTAAAATTCCTTTAAAATTCAAAGCTGAGTAAAGTCTACACTATGTAGAAAACTTGGAGTTGTCAGGGAATTTTTATTTACTAGCAAAACCTGGGAATATTAAATTGAATTAAAATTGTTCTTAATTTGAAAAGTAGCTTTATATTACTATATTGAAATATTTTGTTCAAACATTATTTTTTTAATTTTAAATTAATTTTTTTTTAAATTAAAAATTAAAATCTTTTTTTGTTGAAACATGAACTAGCAAATTTTTCGATCAGAATTAATCTTTTTTTTTAATGATGATTTAATTACTTGGTTGAAAGTTACTCTCTTGTTAAAAATTAATTTTTGTTGTTGAAGATTCATCGTTTTAATTGAAAATTCATCTCCTTGGTTGAAAAATGAGCTTTTTCGTTGAAACTTCGTTTCTTTTTGCACTGAAAATTAATTTTTTGCCGAAAATTTAACTATACTAGTTGCAATTTTAACTATTTTATTAATTTTTTGTTTGTTAATTTTTTTTACTGAAAATGTAACTATTCAATTTTTGGTTGAAAATTCGTCTTTTTTTGGTAGAAATTAATCTTCTGAGTTGAAAAATTCATCACTTAGTTTGAAAAAATAACTATATTTTTTTACATTAGAATTTTTTTCGTTGAAATTTTTTTTTACACGAATACAACTATTCAAATAGAAAATTACACCGATTTAGTTAAAAATTATTTTTATGTGTTAAACATCAATTTTTCAAC
>JAAAKG020145778.1:0-10814 GCA_010014905.2 Druon quercuslanigerum | reverse complement strand
ACACTATTTTATTATTGAAATAAATGATTTTAAATTAAAATTAACAAATTGCAAATGTATTATCCTCACTTTTGCCAGAACTTTTTTTTTTAAACCCTTAATTTCCTCTGCTTTTGAGCTTTTTTTTTTTATTTCTAGGCTTTCCCTGATTTATGATAACCCAGGATAATATTTTTTAATTAAAACAAAAATTAAAATTTTTCAAATTATTATTTCTGTTCTGATAATAGTCCTTGCCTTTTTGCACAAAATCTCAAAAATAAATAACCATAATATTTAATCACACCCTTGAAAAACTGATAAAAACACAATCATAAACCTGATTTTATTCCAATACCCTATCAAAAGATACTAAAATCCTTGAAAAATGGTTTTACCTCATAATAATTTTATTCTGGGGTCATAATTATCGAGTGATTTTTTAATGGCGTAATATTGTATAATATCCTGCAAGAGAAGGGAAAATGGGTCGTTATTCGATCGTTCTTCAACCCGTTGAAGAGACTAGTGAAATTAAAAAAGGTTCTCAGAGGTTAATTATCTTTCTTTTATGGAAATGAAAGTAAAAATTCCTATTTCACTTTTTACTCCCCTATTTCCCCTACTTTCCCTCACACATCAATCTTCACTTCCCCTACCATCCCCGACTTTTCAACATCTACTTGAATTTATACTCATTTGTCCTATTTCTCTCACATTTTTCCTCACTTCCCTACATTCTAATTTCTCCTCATTTTCCTCACTTATTATATTTACCTTTCCTATACTCCACAAACTCTCCCTAATTATCCACCCCTCATTCCAACAATTCCTCGACCCTTATTCTCGTCAGTTTCCGTACTTCCTTTCTCCTACTTCTCCTTACGTCACCGAGCTTCTTTCTATCACACTTCCCCTAGTTCACGTCCTCTTATTCACTTCAATTCCGCTCACAACCATTCCCTTATTTCTAGCTTTAAAATTCTTTGCAGGCTTTTTTATGGAGAAACTTTTTAAATAGATTCAAGCTTCTTCCACTCATACATTACCTCCCCTACTTGTTCCACATGCCACTATTTCCTCTCTCCTTTATTCTAATCTCCTCCATTCTCCTCTCCTCCATTATCCTCTCCTACTTCCTCTCCCCTCCACTCTCCTTTCCTAATTCCCCTTTTCCTGCATACTTTCCCTCGTCAAACTTCAAACATCGTTTACCCTAACTTCCTCAGCTTCTTAAACATCTAATTGCTCCTCTCCCCACTTGCCCTACTTCCCCACATTTTCTCTCACTTCACCGTCATTCCCATTTCTCCTCTTTCTGCTCAGTTACAATACTTACTCTCCCTTCACTTTCCCTACTTACCTACTCCTTATTTCGCAAAATTCACTTATTTCCATTACCCTTATTTCTTCTTACTTCGCATACTTACATTCCCCCATTCCCCTCCTTGTAATTCTATAACTTTCGCTAACAACACTTGCCCTATTTCCATTACCCTTATATCTTCTTACTTCCCACACTTAAATTTTCCCATTTCCTCTCACGACACCATCCCTCGTTGACAACACCAACCCAAAATATCCCCCCATACTTCCCTCACATGTCACTACTTCCTTTCTTCTCCATTCTCCTCTCCAACTTCCCTCCTCCTCCACTCTCCTCTTATAATTCACCTCTTAATGTATACTTTCCCTCGTTTCCCTAACTTACTCAACTTCTTAAACAACTACTTTCCCCTCTCCCCACTTCCTCTACCTCCTCACATTTCCTTTCACTTCCCTGGCATTCTTATTTCTCCTTTTTCTGCTCAGTTACAATACTTACTCTCTCTTCACTTTCCCTACTTACCTACCCCTCGTTTCCCACAATTCACCTATTTGCATTACCCTTATTTCTTCTTACTTCCCGTACTTACATTCCTTCACTCCCCTCCTTGTATTTCTTTAAATTTCGCTAAAAACACTTCCCCTATTTCCATTCCCCCCTATTTCCCATACTACTCCTCGTTCATTGCTTGTTCTTTAATCGATTAGAGAGACTAGTGCAATTAAAATAGGATCTGAGAGGTTAATTATCTTCAAATGATTTATGATTCGCGAAACCTTGATTTTGGCAGACGTTCTCAAAGCTCTTAAAGTCTCATTATTTCATATAAATGGGAGTTCCAGTTTCCATTTAGTTAAAACATTCATCTTTTTAGATTTTTATTATTCTTTGTAGCATTTTTGTATGGAGAAACTTGTTAAAACTTGTTCAAACCTTCTTCTCGCATACTTTTCCTCCCCTAATCCCTCTAAACTTTCCTACTTCCCGTCTTACACTTCAACCTTTGTTTTACCTACCTTCCCCAACTGCATTAACAACTACTTATCCCTATCTTGACTTTTCCTACTTCCCTCAAGTTTCCGCTCACTTCCTAGCATTCCCATTTGTCCCCTTTCTGCTCAGTTACAATGCTTACTCTCGCTTCACTTTCTCTACTTACCTACCACTCGTTTCCTACAATTCACCTATTTCCATTACCCTTATTTCTTCTTACTTTCCGCACTTACTTACTTACTTACCCCATTTCCTCTCACGAAACCATCACTCTTCTACTACACCTACCCAAAATCACCTGTTTGTATTTCTCCTGCTTTCGCTAACATCACTTTCTCTTGCTTCCCCTTCCCTAATATCCCATTATTCTTTTTCGCTCATTTCTACTTCCTTCCCATACTACCCCTCATTTATTGTTCGTTCCTCAATAGACTATAGAAACTAGTATAATTAAAAAAGGATCTGAGAGGTTAATTATCTTCAAATAATTTATGATTCGCGAAACCTTGATTTTGGCAGACGTTCTCAAAGCTCTCAAAGTCTCATTATTTCATATAAATGGGAGTTCCGATTCCCATTTAGGTAAACCATTCATCTTTATGGATCTTTATTATTCTTTGCAGCATTTGTTTATGGAAAAACTTGTTAAAAAGGTCGTCTAAATCTTCTTCTCTCATTCTTTCCCTCTCCTACTCCCGCTACATATCCCTAATTCCCCACTCACATTTCGACCTTTGCTTTATATACCTTCCCCTACTCCTTTAACAACTACTTACCCCTATCTTGACTTTTCCTACTTCCGTCAAGTTACAGTCCAGTTCCTTACAGTCGGTACTCTCTCCCCACTTCCCCTTACTTACTAAGGCATTCCTCATTCTCTACAATTCCCCAACTTTGTCTAACCTTCTCCTACTCCTCGTACTTTCTATCCCTTATTTTCGCACACCTCACCACTCCTATTTTTATTTAACTTCCCATACTTTCGCCCTTTCCAGTTCTTCTACTTCCCCTACCACCACTTCACCCATTTCCCATCGCTTTTCCTTCTCTTCAATAACAATATCCCCCCCCCTTAATTTTCCTTCATTTCCCCAATACCCCTCCAGGCCAATGATTATAAATTCCCGTTGTTTTTTAAATTTCGGTTTAAAAATTTTGTCCAAAACCTTCCTTTTTTTGAATTTTTGAATGAATTCTTTGTTTCCATATTCTTGTTTTTTCGTTTAAATTTGAACTAAATTAATAAAACCCAATAAGAAAATCGAAATATTTTTGGTTGAAAGTTGATATTTTTTTGGACAAGTGTAACATTATATTTTTTTTCGAAATTCCTCTCGTTTGGTCAAAAATTCTACTATTTTTAAAAAAATAATTTTTTCGTTTCAAGTGCAATTATTTTGTTGAAAGTTCATTTTTTAGTTGAAGATTCATCTCTCTGGTCGAAAATTTAACTAATTTGTTGAAAATTCGTTTCATATTTTGCTAAAATTTAATTTGTAACTAAAAATTTACTATTTTATTTAAATTTATAAATTCATTTTTTTTCAGTTGAAAAATCAACTTGTTCATTGAGAATTCTATTGTTTGAAAGTTTATGTATTTCCTTTATAATTCAACTTTTTTGTTAGAAATTAATCTTCTTGGTTAAAAAATAAACTTTTTGCTTATAAATTCATCTCTTTGATAAAATGGTAAATTATTATTTTTTAAATTTTGTTTGTCTTTTAAAGAATCAACATTTTATTTACAAATGTAACTATTTTTCTGAAAATTCTTTTCTTTTTGTTTAAATTTAATTTTCTATGCTGAAAATATAAGTATGTTATTTTTTGTTAAAAAATAATAAAAAATAAAAATGTAATTATTTGTTTAACAATATAAATATTCTGTAGAAACTTAACTACACCTAACTCTCGCTTTCAGTCAGCAGTTCTAGTAAGGCTGAGAACGGGGTGACTGAAAGCCAAAGTTTGGTTATTTGGCTGAGAATTCAAATATTTTGTAGAAAATTCTTCTTTTCTTTAGGTAATTGAACTGTTTTTTATTTGTAATAAAAATAATTTTTTGTTAAAATATTATCTAATACAAGCTTTGCTGATTATTCATTTCTTGAAAATTGAATCTGTTAAACCAAAAACCAATTTCTCTACAAGATATTCGAATTTTTTAACTCGAAAAACAAACTTTATGTTAAAAAATTATTTTTTATTAAAAAGTTCAATTTCAAAAAAAGTTTTTAAATTATCAAACCCAAAAAAAGTTTTAATTACCCACTTGAAATTTCAACAAAAATAGTTAGATGTTTATATTAAAAAAATCATTTTGCAAAATATTTAATTATCAACAACAAAGTTAATTTTCAAATAAACAGTTGAATTTTCAACTACAAATACAAATTAGTTAATTAATTAACACGCGCATTATTTTTCCAGGTATTACAAGTAAAATTTTTCAAGGAATCTGTATTATCATCAGAAATTAAAAAAAATTCTTAAAATCTTTTCAGACTAGATAGAGCTATCAATTAAATATTTTTTAAATTAATTTTTTGTGCAAAAATATGTTTTCCTTCGCTCCGCTGAGAATTCATAGTTTCATCTAGTCTGAAAAGACGTTACAAATTTCTGTTATTCTCTGATGATAATACAGATTCCTTGTATTTCTTTAATATTCCTTTAATTTTTAATTTTTTAATTTAATTAATTTGACAATCATACATAAAGAAGATGCAACGGCTTTTTTTAAATAAAGACAACAATACAAAAGGAACAATATAACGAGCAAATAAAAAAAATTACATTTCAAAATAATATTGTGAATGGCAAACGGCTTGTCAATAAAACTGATATGAAAATACCTAAAATCGTTAAAAACCCGTTAGCTAGCGAACATGCTTTGACGACCTTCATAAAACAACAAATGGCCCAATAAACATTTCATTGCTGACTTTGAGTCTAATATACTCGTACACCACCTACCAGAAAACAGAATTCAGCTTGATTAAAATTTGTTAATAGCAACAACAATTTTTACTTTCTCATCAGAGAAAGGATTAGATTTGTGTAGAATTTTAGCCCCTCTCCCTTTTCTGGCAAAATGCCTACGTTTTGAGACTCTCTGAATACAAGATCATCATAACAACTTTTAGAATTTTCTTAAAAAATTAAAAATTCAAATCGTCACGATGTTTGTCGCCACTAAACTCCGAAACTACTCAACCGATCTTGATGAAGTTTTGCGTATTGTGTGTAATTTGGTCCAACTTGGGGAATAGGATACTTTTCATTTCTATAAATTACCTCAATATTTTCTTATTGCAAATTAAATGTTTATTATGGGCGTTATAGGGTGGCATTGCACAAAAATGACTATGATGAACTTGTATCCCACCAAAGAAAT
This sequence comes from Druon quercuslanigerum, assembly GCA_010014905.2. Taxonomy (NCBI): domain Eukaryota; kingdom Metazoa; phylum Arthropoda; class Insecta; order Hymenoptera; family Cynipidae; genus Druon; species Druon quercuslanigerum. Next base: position 5,116 of record JAAAKG020145778.1, on the reverse strand, counting down.
TAAAAAAAGCGTCAATAAATTAAATACAGAAAATCCACCCGTGAGAAAGATGCTAGCATTCAAATCAGTTTTCTAGATGTAGTGGTCATTCCGGATGGTGACCACTGAGAGAAACCTCTGGTATCAGAAAGATGCTTCTTGACACAAATAGAGCTTCCTCCTAAATTTCAAGGCTAAGAGGAATTCCATTTGTACAAAAAATTCTCTTTTTGCAGCAAACATTATACTTTTGCGACAAACTTTTTATAATCTTGCAGCTTAATAATTCTGTGTGTAAAAGATATTCAACTGGTTCAAAACAAAGCAGACAAAAGGATGGAAGTTTTGTGTGAAGAAAACTTTTTCTCTCAGGGACCGTCCTTAAATTATGTAACAGCTAAATGAAACGAAATTTTTTCAAATTAGCAAAGACTTTCACCTGAAGATTATTTTCTCAGTTCTAAATTATATTATGTGGTTTAAAATTTGAAAATTTTCTTAAATAGACATATTTTATGGTTGCAAATTCAACTATTTTGTAAAAATTCATTTTTTTTGGGGTTTACAAAATTTACGTAGAATTACCAGTTAGATGTTTATATTAAAAATATCATTTTGCAACATAGTTCAATTTTTGACAAATTCATCTAACACCTTTTGTTTAAAATTATGGATGAAAAATATTTTTTCTAAAAATTTTTCATTTTTATTTAAGAGTTTATCTTTTTTAGTAGATATATAGAATCTTCCTTGAATAAAAATTTAAATATTTTGTTAAAAAATTCAACTGTTTCCCAGAAAATTTACTTTTTGTTTAAAATTCGTATTTTTATTATTGAGAAAATTGAGATATTTTTTTTAATTTATCTTTTCGATTAAAAAGTCCTCCTGTTTTAGAAAAATTTTTATTTTTCTTTGACTAAAATGCAACTGTTTGGATGAAAATTTAACAAAGTTTTTAAAACGTCATACTTTTTGGCTAAAAATTCTACTGCTTTGTTAAAAATTAAACTATTTTGTGGAAAATGTACTTTTTGTTTAAATTTAATATTTAGGGGTTAAAAATAAATTTAAAATCCTTTCTGGATAAGGATTCTACTATTTTTGGAATTTTTTTTTTTTAGTTAAAAATTCATTTGTTTTAAGAGAAATTTCAACTTTCATGAATAAAAAGGCAACTATTTGATTCAAAATTCAAATGAAAAAGAAAATTCTTCAGTTTTTAAATAAAAATTTTTCTGTTTCATCACAAAATGTCATATTTAATGGATTAAATGCAAAATTTTGTTTATTTTGTTTTATTATTGTTTAACAATTTTGTTTATAAAATCATGCTTTTGGTTGAAAAAGTCATCTTTTTGGATTAAAAATAAAATTTTTTTCTTAGAAACTTTTTTTTATTTCCCATTTTGAACTTGAAAAGTAAACTGGAATATTTTAAAAATGAAAATTTAACTTTTTCAAAAAATGTTTAAAATTAAAATTTATCTGTTTTAAGACAAATTTTACCTGTTTTAGAAAAAAAATCAACTGTTCAATGGAAAATTCAACAATTTTTTTAAAAAGTCATTCTGTTTTTATTACTTATTTTGGGAGACTCTTTTGGTTAAGAATTGATATTTTTAGATTAAAAATACAATTTCTTTCGTAGAAACCTATTTCTGAATTAAAAAATTCATATTTTGATGGTAAAAAGTCAACTGAAATCTTTTTTTAATAGAAAACTCAGCTATTTTTTTTTTAAATTTATGTTTCTGATTTTAAAAATAATCTGATTTAGTAGAAACTTTATTTTTTTGAATAAAAAATGCCACTTTTTTGTTAAAAATTATTCTTCTTTGCTTAAGTGTTCAACTATTTTGTTAAAATGATTTGATTGAATCAGTTTGTTAAAAAATTATTTTTTGTTACAGATTTATATTTTTAGTTGAAAATTCATCTCTTTAATTAAAGTTTTTACTGTTTAGTGGAAAATCCTATTTCAAGATTGATCTTTTTCAGTCGAAGATTTTCTTTTTTGGGTAAAAAATAATTTTCCTGGCTTGAAATTTCCTTTTTGTTACGTAAAAATTCATAAGTTATGTAAAAATATAATTTTTTGATGAAAAGTTATATTTTTTTTTTAAATTCAATTTTCATAAAGTAATCTTGTATTTTGGCTTAAAAGTACAAAAATTTTGATAAAATTTTATCTCATTTTTAAGTGAAAATTTTTTATTCGTTATTTTGGTTTTAAAATTCTTTGTTATTTTTATAAATAAATTTCATCTTTTCGATTGAAATATAAACTATGATACTTTTTTATTTAAACTTTACCTTTTTAGTTTGAAAATTCAAGTCTATTTGGATAAGCTGTCTTTTATAGTATAAAAGACTTTTTTGTTTAAAAAAAATTAATAAATATGAAAATTTGTATTTGAAATTACTACTTTATTCAGTTTATAAAATATTCTATGTTAAATGTTCAACAAGATTAAAAAAACAATATTTAAATGTTAATGATTAAAGAAAATCAAAAATTAGTGAAGGAAAAGTCAGGATAGTAAATTAATCTTTTTATTTTTAAAATCTTCTATTTTAGATAAAAATTCCACTTTTTGGTCCAGAATTCTTAAATTTGATGAAACTCTCATTCTTGGTAGTAAATTAATTTTTTTGTCACAAACTTTTTTTTTTGTTGAAAATTCAAATTTTGGTGGAAAGTTCTTAAATTTTATTGAAAATTTATCTTTTTATTAAAAAATTATACTTCTCTAGTTAAAAATTTGAATTTTAATTGAAAATTCTTGAATTTTGTTCAAAATTTGTCTTTTTTGTAGTCAATTAATCTTTTTATTCAAAAATTCTTTTTTTCTAGTTAAATATCTAACTTTTTGGTTAGGAAATTCTTCAATTTGATTAATAATCTTTTTCCTTTTCTAGTATTAAATTATTCCTATTATTTAAAAATCCCTCTTTTTTTGTTGAAAAGTAAACTTTTTAAAAAATTAAATTAAAATTTGTTCTGTCTTAAAAACTCAAAGTTTTGTTTGAGAATTCTTGAATTTTATTAAAAATGTGTTTTTTGGTCGTAAATTAATCTTTTTATTCAAAATTTTTTCGTTTTCGTCTTTGTCTTTTAAAAAATTCAATTTTTTAATTGAAAATCCATTCTTTTTCTTTAAAAATTTGTTTTTTTAGATGAAAAGTCCACTTGTTTTTGAAAATTCTTCATTTTTTATAAAATCTAGTTTTTCTCGGTAAAAAATAATCTTTTTATTTAAAATTTTTTTTTTCTATTTGCAAATTTAATGTTTTGGTTAGGGAATTCTTAAATTTGAATAAAAATTGATCTTACTTTGGTTTTAAAATAATATTTTTATTTAAAAATCCCTCTTTTTTGTTGAAAAGTCAAGTTTTTGGTTTAATTTCTTAAATTTTATTAAAAATGCGTTTTTTTCAAAGGAAATTTTTTTTTTTAACTGCATTATTTAGTTAAAAATTTAAGAACTAGGTTTTAAAGTTGAACTATTTTCTTAAAAAACAAACCGAAATTTTTTCATTTTCTTTTTAAAATTCAACGTTTTGTTTAAAAATTCTTGAATTTTATTAAACATTCGTTCTTTTGGTAGAAAATGAATCTTTTTATTTAAAAATTTATCTTTTTCGTTAAAAAATTCAACAACCAAGTTTTCAAGTTGATCTGCTTTTCTAAAAAAGTATCAAAAATGTCTTTGTTTTCTAAAAATTCAATTTTTTTATTGAAAATATTTAATTTTATTGAAATTTCTTAAGTTTTTTTGAAAATTCTTGGATTGTATGAAAAAACGTCTTTTTTGTACTAAATTAATCTTAAAAATTCTTTTTTTTTGTTTGAAAATTTAACTTCTTGGATAGGAAATTCTTGAATTTGATTAAAAATGTATCTTTTTTTGGTATTAAAATAAACTTTTTATTTAAAAATTCCTCTTTTTTGTTGAAAAGTCAACATTTTTAAAGAAATTCCTAAATTTTATTAAAAATGCCTATTCTTTTTTCATAGAAATTTTTTTTTAAATGCATCATTTAATTAAAAATTTAAGAACTAGGAATTCTTGATTTTTATTAAAAATTCGTTTTTTCGGCAGTAAATGAATCTTTTTATTTAAAAATGTATCTTTTTCGTTAAAAAATTCAACAACCAAGTGTTCAAGTTGATCTGCTTTTCTAAAAAAAATGCAAAAATGTCTTTGTTTTCCAAAAATTCATTTTTTTATTTCTTGAATTTTATGAAAAATTCTTGAATTTAATGGAAAACTCGTCTGTTTTTTAGTAAATTATTCTTTTTGTTTAAAAATTCATCTCTTTTAGACGAAAACTCAACTTTTTTGTTTATAATTATTGAATTTTTATAAAACTTATTTTTTCCGGAAAAAAAATAAATTTTTTGTTTAATAATACATCTTTTGGTTAAAAACTTAACAACTAGGTTTTACACTTGCACTACTTTCTTAAAAATTAAAATCAAAATTTTTCTTTTGTTCTTAAAAATTCAACCTTTTGGCTGAGAATTCTCGATTTTTATTAAAAAATCATTTTTTTTGTATTTTTTGGTATTAAATTAATCTTTTGGTTCAAAAATTCATCTTTTGTTTATCTGAATTATGTTAAAAAATTAGTTTTTTTCGGAAGAAAATTAATATTTTTGTTTAAAAATGCATCTTTTGTTACAAAAATTCAAGAATAAAGATTTTAATTTGGACTACTTTCTTAAAAATCAATTTTTTGGTTGACGCTTAAAAATTTTAGTTAAAAATTTACTTCTTTTGTTGGAAATTTAACTATTTTGTTAAAAATTCGTTTTTTTGTATTGAAAAATTAGTTTGATAATAGAAAATTTACTTATTCCAAGTTTGCTGAAAAATTCTTCTTTTTTAAGTAAAAATTCACTTTTTTGTTAAAATTGAATAATTTTGTTAAAAATTATTCTAGCTTAGTTAAAAATTCAACTTCTAGGTTGAGAGTTCTTGCGTTTTGTTATTAATTCGTTTTTTAGTATATAATTATTTTTATAATAATAATAATCATGTCAATAATAATAATTATTATTAATTTTAGATTTTAATTTTGTTTGTCTACTGGTCTATATCAATATTATTAAAATATTGATAAATCTTAA
>JAAAKG020145775.1:0-10815 GCA_010014905.2 Druon quercuslanigerum | reverse complement strand
GCGTTGCCAAATTTCAACAAACTGTCGATAATGAAGGTTGCTTCTACCACAAAAGATAAACAGGGAAACGTCCTTAAGCTGACTGGTGACTTTTAAAAAAATTTTCCTCTAGCTTTGCTTTTGTTCTTTCTTGGACGCAATAGTTAATGTGATCTTGTAATCTGGGTGATAACTTTGGTATATCTATCATAGAGTTTGGTACTGTACATCGAGTACTGCGGAAAAATATACAAATTTTAAGAATAATCGTTGAAACTGAAAAGTATTTAATATGTCAATTTTTTCAAATTATTCGATTACATAAAAAGACTATAAATATCACAGGATGATTAAATAAGGAAGCACATGTTGGTTACGTGAAAAATTATAAGAACTTCCAGAAAATAAATCAACTCTGGCATTTTTCATTTTCCAAATTAAAGTATTTCTAATTGAAAATTTATAAAATTAAATAACAAGCAATTTAAAACTTAAAATAAAATTATTTTGGAAATATCATTTCAAGTTTAATGGTTTTCTATTACGCACGTTAGATATTGAAGGGTCGTCAATTGCAAATCATGAATATTAAAAAAGGATCTATTGTGAATCTTGAAAATTATAATACATATTTTCTTAAACTCAAAAATTACATCATTTTAAACTATGAACATTTCAGATGAATAGATCTTCATTTTCAAAAATTGAATAGTTTTCAATGATTTATTTTCAAACTTCAAGACATTTCAATTTTTAAATCGAAGAGATTTTAATTTTGTATGTTATTTTATATAGATATTAAGATTTACACACATTGAAAATAATACAAGTTTTAAATATCACATAACAATCTTTTCAATCCCGATGATTTAACGTGCAATTTTAAAGATTTATAATTTAATTTTTTTACTGTTGATTCTTAAAATGTTCAAAATTAAAGAACTTCGATTTACACATCGTTAAAATTTCACAGTTTTAATTGTAAATTATCAAAATTGAACTATAAAGAAGAAAAACAAATATTCAAATTTACGTCTTTCTAAAATTTTACAAAATTAAGAATTGAAGTATCTTCCCAGTGCAAATTTTCCAGATGGACCAATTTGAAAAATATTTTTAAAATATCATGATTTTGAACTTTAAACATTTTATGTCAAACAGTTTGGCAGATTTTTAATTATACAAATTTAAAAATAGCTTAGTTTCAAAAATTGAGAAACATAAAAAGAACTCAGAATTTCAGAATCACTCAGTAAGGACATCGCTCAATTTACATTAAAATCCGGCCCCGGTCAAATTGGCTGAAATTGCAATATAATATAGCTCAAAGCCTCCTGATAAAAAAATCCCAATGGGTTCTAGTCCAAAAAATCAAAAGTTTTCGAGATAGGTGGGGCTGAACAAGAAAAATCTAATGTCCCGCTTGAAACTTAAGATGAGGTGCAGATTTTTCAAAAAACTGTGATCAGCACAATCACTGACAATACTAGAAACACTGGTTAGACTAGCCCAGCTAATGATGCCAATTATTTAATATGTTTTATTTCATTAAAGTTCCTTTTGTAGCTAAAATTGTGGACTTGGATGCAGAATTTTGTCTATTGGTTTTTTTAAACAGTGCTCTTGACTTACTTAGTTTCAAGTTCCTTATTGAGGAATTTTTGATTGCTGAATTATTTCTTTAATTTTTAAATGAGTACAATTTTCTTTTTCATGATATACTCACAGTATATATTTTTTAAAATTTAAAGTCTTTTATTTTTAAATTGCTCATGATTTGAATGTTAGGATAATACAAATTCAAGGACGAAAATACACAATTTAAAAAAATGTTCCTAATTTTTTACGTATTATAATCAATCATTTTATAAAATCTTCAAGAACAAGAAATTGAAATTGGAAATACAGCAAGTTTTTAAAATTTATAATTTGGTATTTATTGGAATCTCCAAAATTCGCTATATTACCAATTTTGATTTTTAGGTCTCTTTGAGTTTTTCCTAGTGCAATTTTGTCACTGGAAAGTATTCAAGTAACCTACAATATTAGTCTCTGATTTACACAGGCATTTAAGGAATTTTTCCGGAAAAATGGGAGAATAAAATAAAAATGAGCACTTGGAAATTAATTAAATAAATTCTGTAACAAATCGCGTTGTATCGATTTCGATGTTCAGAATCTTTTGTTTCCGATCCAGGCTATTGCGGAAGTTTCTAAATACTTTGAGTAAAATTAAAAGCTGAACAAAAGCTTGAAGCAGGTTCACACTAAAATTTACATGAGAATATGAATATTTATATGAAATAAGAAAAGCGTTAGAAATTTTAATTCCACCGTTCTTTGTTTCCAAAACAGCTGGAAGTTTATTCTTTTGACAGGGTGAACGCGAAAAGCTACAGCAGCTAGTTGGAAACAATTACCAAAAGAAATCTGGACTGACAAATACTTATTCTGAGCTGAAAGAATGTTGTGTAAAAGTAACGAAGCTAACGTGACGTTCTGAGTCCTTTTCACGGACTTCGGTATAGTCAGGCTGTGACTGGTGGGCGTGTATGAGGCTAAGAGTGAAGGGGTTGACGTCGTTGGTTGGATGGTCGGTTATAAACCCCTAGCGAAAGTGGAAACAAAAATCCCTCGACGAAAATAAAAGTAAATTAAAGTGAGGTCTGGGTTGTTTAAAATATAACAGCCAATTACTGACCTCTCTCCGTTCCTACATCCCCAAGCGAGATGGTTCAATCGCCAGCAACGATAATAATATCCTCTTCTTCTTTCCAGGTTTTCTTCATGAAAGCTTCGTACATTGTTGATAGTAGGGGATACTAGGGTATTGTGGACCGCATATTTATTTTTGCTAAAAACTCGCAAAAAATAAATTTTTCTGAAAATTTCAAAGCTTGAATTCGTAGTAGGAGAAGTAACCTCTCTTTGAGTCGCAGCAGTTCAATAAACTTGTATTAAATGATACAAGTTATATCAGTTAGCGCAAAAATGGTGCCTTTGCGATTTTGAAACATCTAGGGGAATTACGGACGATTTTGTAAATCGATTAAAAATCAAAAAGTGTGGTAGCGATATCAAAATTCTAAATATGAATAATAACTATTTTGGCTCTTTTTGAAAATGTAATCGAAATTCTTTACAGAACGGAATTTAACCTCAGCGTAGTATACTTACATTTGAAAAATTAAATAATACAAAAAAACTGTTACAAATCGCGGAAAAACTAATGCTCTGTTGAAATTTTGCATGAAAAAACACTTTTATACATTGAATCAAATTGCAAGAACTGAGTAGTAGTCCATAATTCCCCAAACACTTTTTTTACAATATGGCAGCATAAGAGTAACACAATGCAAACTTCATGCAAAATTTCTTGCCTATGGCGAAGGCATAAGGTGCCGCGAATATTATGAACATATTTACCTAAGTTGGTTCTTGGAAAATGTTGCCAAAATAAAAGAAACACAAAGTAAAAAAAAAATTTCGAAGTATCACATTTCTATTGGCTATAAAAGCGAGATAACAGTGCGCGTATACAAGTCGAGTGCTGAAGGGAAAACGAACTTAACATGAGGCGAGCTGATGCCAGTGATTTGGAGTTGTCTATGACTACGAGGGGGGTCCATTATACCCCAGTCTCCCCTATGCTTTCAATATTTCTACCAAATATCAGTAGGCGGCACAAATTTGTCGATACAAGAAATAAAAGGTCATCTGTAATTTTTTTAGAGAAGTTTTCTGAAATTATTGATGCTGGGTAAGGCTAAAAAATTTTGAAACCTTTGGCACTTTTGTCAAACTATTTACCACAATCGAACGCATCCACAGCCAGAAAAAAACTATCTGAGAACCTACCCTACAAAAAACCCGTTAACGAAAATAATTGAAGTGAAGTTAAATTATTATCTAACATACTAAATTTCCATATCTTTATTGGAAATCATTTCTGTGAAAGTCTATTGAATAATCTGAATTTATTTGATTATTCATTGCATTGTCTGGTTTAAACATTTTGTTGCATATGGCGTTTGTTAACGATTATTTAGTAGCAGCACATAAGAATACTTTTCACATAACTAATTGCTGAATCAAAAGTTTTAGAAACACATTCCTGAGCTTCAATTAAAATTATACAATTTTTGAAATGTCACTATTTTCTGTTCTAAAGTGTATGAAGATAAAATACATAATCATCTTCAAAAATAACATGAAAAGAGCCATATAAACCTTATGCATAAAAAGTAGCAGTTTCTTCCTTCTAACGATAAAAGGAAAAACTGGAGGCAAGTACTTAGTTTTCTACTTTGACTGATCAAAATCAGTGTCTGAAGTCTTCGAGCCTCCAGTAAAAAGAAGGGTAACTGCGTACGTTCCAAGGAAAATGAGTCTAAAGATAACCCAACCATTTCAAATTCGTCCAAGCCCATGCATTCTCGATTATAGAAACTTGAGTTTCGTTCTGGCTGGACCGTGGTTATCAGCTGGGAACTTACCAACGTGAAAATGTACATCCTTAAGAGCACATGAGGGTTCTTGAAGGTAGGTGGTTGGTGAGCATCTCTGAGGTAATCTAGACCCTATTGCTACTATCAGAACCAACGATCAGTGGCGTTTGTTTCCCTTTGAACCAACCAGGTCAACCAGAGTACAGTGTCAACATACAGAAAAGCTCCTATAAAGCCCCCTTAACCTGCCTGAAGTTCCTTTTTTTCCTTGCTCGATATTTTGCATTTTCGTCCCATCAATGATCACTCACCGATGGCTCACTAGAATTAGCTTTCTTATTTATAAAAGCGTACTAATTATTTTCTATACTTCCTTTGATAACTTTCTTCATGAGTCCACTCTTATTCTCCACAGTTACTGTTATCAATCCTTCTCATTGCCGCCCCCTCCTTCATTACCTCTCTCTTACGATCGCTTATCAGTGCAATCCTACTACATAGTTTCAATGCAAATTTAGAGAGATCATTTACACTCATAAATTCTGCAAGAAAATAGTTAGTTTCGACATTTAGAACTAGGAAGGTTTTTCGCGCTCTAATTATCATATTTATTGACGCCGTGTTCCTTGTGTTTGAAAAGCTTAAATCAGGGTATCCTGCCAAAGCTATCTAAAGCGTTATTATTTTAGATTTTTGTTTAAAATTTTAGCGTCATGCATGTAATATTAATTTAAATTTCGGCTTCAATGTGGTAATCTCTTGGTCAATTCATTTTAAAAATTTTGTGAAAAAATGTTCTATTTACTGGAATAGTTCGAGTGTTTCTGTATGATAACTTCTTATGAAAATGTGAGTTTTTATAAAATTATAATAATTTGATCAGTTTTTCTCTGCTCACTTTTTATTTGATTTTTTTTTTCTTGATAATGTTACCGATGTTATTAGAACGTGATCATATTCTATTTTCTACACAGTTGTCAGTTAATCAGTTTCGTTTAAAAATTGGATCAAAATCATATGTAACGCTTTTATACCGATTTCAGATTTTTTTTTTGAACAGAAAGATGTGAAGCAGAAGGATCCAATTTTCGGGATTACTTGCCTGGCATCAATTTTCATAAGTAGCAAGTGTCAAGTGTGAATTCTTGTGTGACAGATACAAGTCATGATCGTTTACAATTTCTACATGGAGACTAAAATTTCACAACTGAGCTTACGAAGAATTTTCCTGAAACAGTTTTCACAAAAAATCATTAAGTTTAGATTTGAAGAAAATAAAATAATAATTTTTAGTGAAAATTGGAATTTTGCTTTTAAATTAAATTTAGAAATGTTCTACAACACGCCTGACTGGTCCTAGTAAGTTGTGAATCTTCCAAAAGTGAATGTCGGATCTAGGTAAGTTAATAGCAATACTTTGAGAAATAGGAAAAATTAAATAATTTACAGACTTAAATATTCCTCTTTTTCGTTGAAAACTGAACTGTTTTGTTAACAATGTAAATGCCTTATTAAACGCTGAATTTCTGTGCTAAGAATTATTTTTCTGTGTGTAAAGTTTAATGTTTTTTCAGTTCTTTTGTTTTACAACAATTAATTTTGTAACTGAAAATTAGACTGTTCAGTTCTTATTTTAAAGTTTGTCTTTTTAAGTTAAAAAATTAAATATAAATTACGAAAAATATATAATAATCAGTTAAATAAAATTTCTATTTTGTGTTGGAAAATTAATCTTCTTAGTTGAGAATTAATTTTTCTCAGTTGCAAATTCATTCTTTTGGTTGAGGATTCATAATTTTATTTCAAAATAAATTTTCTTAATTAAAAATATAACTTTTTTGTAAAAAATGTGTTTTTGTTTCGCTAGAAGTTTCATCTCCTTAGTTGAAAAACTAAATTTTTTTTTGAAAATTCATCTTTTTTTATTTAAATCTCATAATTTGGTTGAAGATATTATTATTTTGTTAAAAGTTTAACAATTTTTTAGAGAGCGTCATTATGTTTGAGAACGAATTGAACTATTTGGTTTAAAAATTGATTTTTTTGTTCAAAATTCATAATATTTGCGGTTTTTAAATTTATCTATTTTATAGGAAATTCACCCTTGTACTTTAAAAATTAACAAAAAAATGTACAATGTTTTTTAAAATTTATCAACTTAGTTAATAATTATTAACTAAAATTATATTTATATTATTAGAATTATATTTTAATTCATCTTTTTGTACGAAAAATGAACTATTCTCTTTAAGGTACTTTTTTGAGAATTTATTTCTACAACTAAAAATTAATTTTAAACAAAACTTATTTAATTTTTTTTCAAAATATTTCTTGCTTTAGAAATCAGCAGATATAAATTAGGATTTTAAAACACTAATTTTGGACTTACGAAAGTGGATGGATTTGATCGAAAAAATCTAATGAGAATTATGTGCAACAGTTTTATCTCCCGGCGTTTACTGTGTTGCCATGTTAACACTATGTGTTCAATAATACGATTCGTAATATAACAACATATATTTTATTTGTTGATTATCCGTTAATGCTCGAGCTCTACTTTATTTAAGTATTATTTAAGGACCAATTGCGTGTAGCCTCTTATTTTTATTATAATAATATATATTATTTGTATTAAAAAATTTTATTTCCTAATATTGTTGTTTGTTTTATGTTTGACTAATTTGAATTTTATAGAATATACATTAAAGATTTCATACCCTTATTTTACTAGTCCATACTTGAACAATTATTGTGTATGGACCTGCGTGCGTATACAATGTTTGTTTTAATCATTTTTAATATAAGTGCCTGTCCATTCATCGCAGCTTATTCAGCAAATTCTGATGAAACATAGCCTTACACAACTTAGGCAACTCCCATAAGTTGCTGACCTGATCATCTGTCATTTGTAGCTGTTTTCCAAATTAAGTATCCTCTAAAATGAAAAAGATTTCGTGACGTAGAGGAAGCAAAACAGAATGCGATGAACGAGCCGTTAGCAATTCCAAAAGGTGAATTTGAGGAGTGCTTCCGAAAGTTGCAGGGTTGCTAGGAGAAGGTTGTTGCTTCCAAAGGGATCACATTCAACTAGGCTATCTTCATCATGAGGAAGAATTAACTCTTATTCCCAGTACAGTATATGGTCTCATACTTTCCTGTTATACCTTGTATATATATATATATATTACAAAAGATTCTCAGCGTGTTGTGTGCGGGATCTTATACGAATAATTTGAATAGTAGTATCTGTTGAGTAGCTGTGTTGACATGGAGGTTTTCCGCACCTATGAACTTGGAATATATTACTTCCATTTTCAAGAGGAGTGTTCATGGTGTTGTAGGAGCAAATGCAAGTTCGAAATTCAAGTGGACGTACGCGTGAATTTCATGGGAACCAGCAAGGGTGATTCTACTTAGGGAATGGATCGTAGAGTTGGCCGACAGCAGTTATGTTGGCACATAAGACCGGACCATTAGTCTGCGTTCAACTGGGAGCGTGCTCGGGTCAAAAGCTCGAGAAACGGGTGATCCTGTAATTTATGATGGACGTTAGCCACCGTCGCCCTTGCGATTTCATAGAATGGCGCGAATGCATCTCGGTAATATATTCTTGATATTCTTTACATTCATAGAAGGCGAGCTTATCAAAAGTGGCGCAAATTCAATATACAAGATCTCTCTCTTACATGTATAGCATTCAAATACTAAATCATGTTCGACCTTAAGGGGCCGTTCATAACCTAAGTGACCATTTTTAGATATGGGGGGGGGGAGTCGCACCAACAACTACGGTTGGTAACAGGGGGAGGTTGATCACTTGAAGCAATGTTACGAGCTTAGCTAATATTTATCACACACATTCATATTTCAGACTTCACACTATTCTCCTGTTATCGCTCTTTTTGAAAATAATCTTCCCTTTCATTATTGATCTTACATGTTAATTTTGTTTGTCTACTGGTCTATATCAATATTATTAAAATATTGATAAATCTAAAGATTGTGAAAAAAATGTCTCTATCTCCACTGGGAACTGAGATTTATCAATATTTTAATAATATTGATATAGACCAGTCGACAAACAATTTAACATGTAAAATTAATAATTAAATATTCCCTGGTCAATAAACCTAAGATCAAAAATTAAAATAATCTTTCTTTTCACCCTCTTTTCAAGAAACTTTCCTTTCCTTCCCTTTTTCCCGTTTTTCCGCTGAAAATCTAAATATATTTATAGAGCCCTTAACAAATTCTAGTATTAACTTAAAATTAATTTTTTTTAAATACAACTACTTTGGTCAAAAGTCGTCTTTCCTGGTAAAAAAAAACTCAACTACTTGGTTGAAAGCTGAATTACTTTGTGAAAAATCCGTTTGTTTATTGTTCCAAATATCTTTTTTGTTCCATATTCACTACTCAGTCGAAGTTTAAACTAGTTTGTTAAAAATTAATTTTTTTATTTACGTATTTAGTTTTAAAATTTTCTGTGTTAAGAATTGTTTTTTTTTTTATCTGGAAATTTAACTATTTCATTTTTGGTACAAAATTTGTCTTTTATAAGTTGAAAATTCGCCTTTTTGGTTAGTAAAGTAATCATATTTCTTGAAACTTGATCTAACCTGTTGCATTAAAATACATCTGTCTGGATTAAAAATTCATCTATTTGGTTGCAGATTCAACTACTAAAATTTATCTTCTATTGTAGAAAGATCATTTTTGATTGAAATCGCATCTTTGTAGATTGAAAATTCAAATCTTTTAATAAAATCATGTTCTTTAGTAGAAAATACTAAAAAAAAATTGTTGTCTCAAAAATTTTTTCCTTAGGATTGAAAATTTATCTTTGATGGTGAATAGGTAATCTTTCTTGGTGAAAAATTGATCTTTGATGGTTGAAAATTCATCTTTCTTGGTTCTAAATGAACAATTTTGTTGAAAATATTTTTCTTATATCGAGGTTCTAGTGTATATTTCATCCTGAACCCTTAAGAATTTAAAGTGTTTTATATTCAATTCAATATGCTTTTAACATTAATTTTATCAAAAATAATTTATTTCTTTTTTTTCTGAAAAATCACGCTGTTTTTCCTGTTTTAAAAGTATTTTGTATTACTTTAATTTCCGGGAGGGAGGATCAAACTGCGATCGTCAATGTGGGACCGCCGGGATGATACTCCACTTCAATGGTAATTTAGCACATTTGCCTCGACCTCGTATAAAATTAAGGTTTTCAGAATATTACCGAGGAAGCTAATTATCCACGATATTGAGGCTCGACGAGCTGGCTTAGTCCAGAGAAAAGAATTTTTCCAATGTATTTTCAGCAAGCAGAAAGTTCTAGGAATTCTTTGCTGAGTTGGCTTACTCTCTAGTAATTCTGTGCCTAATATAAGCTACTCTGTTGTCTCATCTCCAGTTTTATAAAAGATATCATGTTTGGCTCCTAAGACTTGTATAAGCTAGCTTTGAATAAATCCTCGTTTAATGATGTCTTTGGTTTTCTAATTATCTCATCCAAACCTTATAAAATATTTATTTATCAACATAGTAATTTTTAGTTATTCAATTTGTTTTTGTGCAGATTTAGCATTTTTCATTCGATCAGCAATTTGCGCATTATAATGATTCGATTTTCAAAGGCAATTAATAAGGTGTATTACGCTGACGTAACCACATCTTCGAATCAAGTTAAAACCTATTTCATAATTTAGGGCTCATTTAAGGCTAATTTAATGCCCTAATGCCAAATTTAATGCTCCAATATTTAAAAAAAACCGTGGGTTACGCTAGCTTAACGTTAAGCTGACGGAACCACATGTGAAATAAACGTTCAATCAAGTTCTATCCCATCACATAATTAAGGGCTCATTTAAAGCTCTTTAATTGCCCTACTGCCGAATTTAATGCTCCACTATTTTTTTTTAAAATCGTGGGTTACGCTATCTTAATGTTAAGCTGACGGAACCCTATGTGAAATAATCGTTCAATGAAGTTCTATCCTATCACATAATTAAGAGCTCATTTAAGGCTCTTGAAATGCCCCACCGCCGAATTTAATGCTCCACTATTTTAAAAAAAACGTGGGTTACGCTAGCTTAACGTTAAGCTGACGGAACCCCATGTGAAATAAACGTGCAATCAAGTTCTATCCTATCACATAATTAAGGGCTCATTTAAGGCTCTCCAAAACCACAAAAAAAATTTCTAAAAGCCACCCCTAAATCTCAAAAACCATTTGTCCATAATTTAAATTCAGGGTGGTTTTTAAGAGTTAGGGGCGGCTTTTAGAAAAATTTTTTTTGTGATTTTGAAGAGCCTTAAATGAGCCCTTAATTATGTGATAGGATAGAACTTGATTGAAGGTTTATTTCACATGGGGTTCCGTCAG
>JAAAKG020145774.1:0-10815 GCA_010014905.2 Druon quercuslanigerum | reverse complement strand
AGGGAAATCTCTGTTTTGTTTTAATTTGATGTGACCGTAAGACATAATTAAAAAATTCTACAACATTTTTATACATTCTCGGTCGAAGATTGGATTGATTTTGATTTACAAAATCTTTATATTTTACTGATATTTATTAATACTATTAAAGTACCGTTTTCTGTGGAAAAAATTCTCTCTAACTCACTGGGATACCAACCCAAGTCTACAGATATTGCCGATCTGGTGTTTTTACCAGCTAAGCTACGGAGAGAACGAAATTCATTTTCCACAGAACCCTACAAGAGAATTATCTCTTAATAAAGATTGTTTATATTACCTACTCAAAATTCTGACATTCAAATTAAATCTTATTAAAGACCTGCAAGAGTGAAAATGGTGAATTTTACATAAATTTTCTTTTAGGATTTTTGGACAAATTAATATCATCCTCTCCACAGCTTCGTTGGTAAGAGCACCGGACCGGCAATCTGAAGACCATGGTTCGTATCCCAGCGGAGCCGGAGAGAGTTTTTCCCAACAATAAAAAAAAATTAAAACTTTAAAAGTATTATTGCATGACAGTACACAAAAAATTATATCGATAAGAAAATAATTTATTTGGGCACTTTTTGTTTGTTATACAAGAATTTGGTTGTGATTACTAAATAAGTGGTTGGTGTAAAGAAAAAATATATTAAGATCAAAAAAAACTGTTTGGCTAAATACTGTTTGTTACTTATAACAAAGAATTTTTTTGCCGTACAAAAGAATTCGATTGCTCATAATAAATACTGAGCCGCGCATGCGCAGACTGCGGAGTCCTTGTTTTAATATGTCTTATAGAAACCGTGCATAAGTACCTAGAAATGCATTCAATGTAAATACATTTAATGTACTTTAGTAATATTTGCTACTATTTTAAAGGTAATTTACCTTATAAAATTCGTAACACTTTAGCATTAATATTAAATGTAATGGTCATAAGTTAATGCAATAAAAAGAATTAATATATAAGGGTTCATCCACAATTTATGTAAGCTGGTTTTCTCACATTTGCAGTGACATTTGCTGTGAAATATCTCCCCCCCCCCTCCAAAAAAATTTATAAGATATTATGAAATCTAGTTTGAATTTATATATTATGCTGTTTAAAATTTGTTTTTATTATTTGGAATATATATTTTTTTTAATATTTACATATTCTTTTTTTCCGAAAATGTATCTTTTTCAATTAAAAATTCGACTGTTTAGTTAAAATTTATTTACTTCGTTGAAAACTTATCTTTTTTGATAAAAAATTGAACGTTTTCAATTTAAATTTAAGAATTTGGTCGAAAACATTCGTTATTTGGTAAAAATTCGTATTTTTGTAATTAATCTGTTGCAGTTGAGGTTTCAAATGTTTCGTTGAAAATTCTACTTTTCAATGGAATTCAACTGTTCTAAAATAATAGAACAATTATTTCAATTGAAAATTTAAATATTTTAAATTTGTAGAAAGTTTATCTTTTTTCGTTGAGATTTCAAGAATTAGTTATATTATCAAACTATTTGGTAGAAAATTCAATTTTTTTTAGAAATCTCGTTTTTTATTGAAAATAAATTTTTTGTAATGCAAATTGAACTATTTCATTTTCGTTAGAAAATTCATCTTTTTAGCCCAAAATTCAACTATTTGGATGAAAATTGATTTGTTTGGTTTAAAATTCGTCTTTCTTAGTAGAAAATTATTCTTGTAGTTATAAATTAAATCAGTTTTTAAAAACTAAACTGTTTAAGATGAGTTTTCAAGCATTTTATTAAAAATTCGACTTTTTTGGTTAAAGTCAACTTTATTAAACTTTAAATTTTAATATTTTTTGTTTAAATATTTTCTGGCTAGAAATTAAACTGTTTTGTAGACAAGTAATATTTTTTACTTAAAAATTAAACAATCTGTATATAAATTTAACTGATTTGTGGAAAGAACTTTACGTATTGAAAATTCATTTATTAAATTCTTGGTTCAAAATTGATCTTTTTTTGTTTAAAAATTTAACTGATTGGTTAAAAATTAATGTATTTTGTTGGAAATTCGACATTTTTGGTAGAAAATCATTCTTTTTAGTTAACAATTCAACTATTTGGTTAAAAATTTATGTATTTTGTTTAAAATGATTTTTCTAAGCAGAAAATTAATCTTCTATGATGAAAATCATCTTCTTTATTGAGAGTAAACTATTTGGTTGAAAATGTCATTTGTAGAATGCTTATCTTTTGGGTCCAAAAATTCAACATTTTACATGCATTTTTTTTTACTGACTGAAAAATCTTCCTTTGTTGCAAACTAAACTTCTTTAAAAGTCATACTTTAATTTAAAAATTTATCTCTTTTCGTCGAAACTTATTTTTTGTTTTTTTAAAAATGCAACGGCCTGGTTACATCAATAAACCTTTTTTGGTTTAGTCAAATACATTCCGTTTGATGAAAAGCGTTTCGGATAATCAAAATGTTGTCTATAAGCATGGATTATTATGAGGAATTTTCATTGTAATTAATTAAGCCAATTCTTTTCATATTGAACGCGTTTTATCAAATTTATTTATTGTTATAACTATTCCTATATATTTCTTTAATTCCTTCTTATAAATCTATAGTAACTTTAAACTTAAAATAAATTTTAATTCGATTAACAAATCTAATAGATCAGTAATGCACACATAAAGATTTGAAATATTTTTCTTAAAAATAGAGAAAATATTCTCTGATGGAATTTAGTTTTTAATCAATCAAAGTATTGAAAATCGCCGAGTTTTTAATTAGTTTCAACGCTTGAAGTAAATTTACACAGTTATCTGGATTTATAACGGCGAATTAAATTTAAAAAAATTTTATTTCATTAAGTGGTTTAATTGAGCGAAATTAATAAAGGTGTGTGTGTGTTTGATGAAGTTAAAGTTGCTCGAATTTTTCCTAATAATTTTTAATGGTTTTAAAATGAATAAACTTACCTGAATATTGCTTATATAGGTATAGGAAAATCAATTAAATTCAACGTATGAACTGAAAATGTTTTTTTCTTCTTAGTTAACAATTTAATAGTAAGTCAAATAATGTTTTCTCAAAATCGGGATTAGTGAGAATATTAGTAATGGTATTATTAATTGAGTATTGGACTGTTGAAATAGTAATAGTTTAGCATTTCGCTAATGAAATTAAACTTACTAAATAAATGTAGAGTCTAATTCATATTCCTTAACAAATGGAATGAATTTAGAACTTGAAATAAAAAATACACTTTTCTTGAAATTTTTAATCGCTTAGTTTCTTTATTATAGTCTTCAAAATTTTTCAAAATAAAAAACTTAAAATATTCTAGAATTTTGTATACTTTTTCAATTTTTCCAAAGAAAGTAAGTTCAGTGTTTCCAAAAATCGTCAAAGTGGCACTAAATACAAAATTTTCAGTCTTTTCTTTTTTTTGCCTTTCATTCTCTATGAACTGATTAAATTCAATCCAATAACTTGAAGACATAACAATTTTATTAAAAATGTATTTGTTTTATCAATATTTTTGACTGAAAATTGAACAGTTCGAGTTATAATTGAAAATTGATAGATTTTAGTTGGTTAAAACTGTAAATCCGTGGTTAAACACTCATTTTATTATTATAAAATTTATCTTCTTCTTTAGATCTACGTTTTTTTATTACAACATATACTAATTAATAGAAAATACCTTTTTTTTTAGAAAAATTCATCTTTTTTACTTCAAAGTTCAACTAGTTTGCTGTAAATTTGTCTGTTTCGGTCGCAAATTTGATCATTTTCATATAAAATTCAAACTGTGTGTGAGCCTGTGTGTATGTGCGGCTGTAGATTTTCAGCTTGTCAGCACGATAACTTTCGAAAGAATTGACAGATTAGATTGGCATCTGGTATACACTTTTAGTGTCCTATAAATAAATTGTCTGTATAATTATTAATAGTATTCAAAAACACAAACAGTTCCTCCTAATGAATTTTTTTATTAAAACAAAATTACCAGAGTTATAGCGTTTACATAATTCCAAAAATCATATGAAAATGAACATTTTAAGCCAAATAATGCACGATATGAAAAAATACAAATTAAAAAATTTGCTTTATGAATGCTCTATAAGATTGTCCTAACATTTTCTTCAATTTTCTTAAAAAATCGAAAATTCAAATTTTGACAGCATAAAAAAATGGAAAATCATAATTTAAATTTTACGGTTAAACTGGGCAAATTGGTGAAAAGATGTCAAGACAAAAATTATGCAATTGACCGCTGCGTAGGCACATTCTCAATCACAACTGCTGTCTTTTAATTTGTTTTTTATTTTTTTTCTATTTTTATTTACTTTTTACAAAATTTAATAAACCTTCTCAACATAAAACACTAACCAGTCGGGACTCTCGGTTTGAGCTAATCCCCCCCTCCCCCGCTACCAATCCCATATCAATCGAATTTTTGTGGGTGACTGAGGCTAGGGATATAATTCAGAAGTAAGAAAAAGATAATGCTTGTGTGCAGACCTTATGTGTAACGTTTAAATCGTAAGAACAAAATTGTTCATAAGCAAATTCAGGTTTTTAAAACAGGCAGAAGTTACAATACAATTTTTAATAGCAAAATTTTTTTTAAAGAATGCGCATTTTTTAAACGAGTAAATAACACAACTTTTGTTTGAATATAAATGCATGTTATTAATTTTAATAATATAAATTTATGGAAATGATATACAATTTGGGGGAAAAATTCGAATGCGATTCACGAGATACATAATGAAAATGTGTTCGTTAAAGCCAAAGGAGCTTTCACAAAAGAGAATTCACTATCACCAAAGGCTATCACCTAGGCGCGCTCAAACAAAAATTAATGTTTTTTTCAGACATTTAAAAGTTTTTTTTAATTCGTCTTTTTTATAAAAGATGCGTGTGATTTTATATTAAAAATTTAATTGTATTTTAAAATATTCGTCTTTTAGTACTAGCACATTTAAAAATTGGTTGAAAATGCAACTGCTTCTGTTTGAAGTTAGAATTTTTTTCTTTCAAAATTGGACTACTTGATTTAAATTCAACTTTTAAGGCTCAAAATTTAATTATTTTGTTAAAAATTCAATTAGTTTGTTGCAAATTCCACTAATTGGTTCCAAATTTATCTTCGTGGGCTGAAAACTCAATTATTTTTTTAGAAATTTAACCATGTTTTTGACATGGTAATCATTTTGTTGAAAATATAACTATTTTTCTTTGAATTCATTTTTTTTTTTTTTTGAAAATTTAACTCCTTTGTTTAAAATTCTTTTTTTAATTAAAAATTAATTCTCTTGCAATGCTAAATCATCTTGAATTCGTTTTTTATACTTGGGGATTCAAACATTTGGTTCAAATTCCATCTCTTTGTGGTTAAACTAACTCTTTGGCTTGAAAGTTCAACTATTTGGTTGATAATCGAACTGCTCAGTCTTAAATGAATTTCTTGTTTATGCCAATTCATATTTTAAGGTTAAAAAGTCGACTCGTTTTTACAACATTCGACTTTTTAATTTGAAAATCCTACTCGCTCGTTAAAAATTCATCTCTCCTAGTAGAAAATAAGGAATTTTTTGTTGGACATTC
This sequence comes from Druon quercuslanigerum, assembly GCA_010014905.2. Lineage (NCBI taxonomy): Eukaryota > Metazoa > Arthropoda > Insecta > Hymenoptera > Cynipidae > Druon > Druon quercuslanigerum. The sequence goes on along the minus strand of JAAAKG020145774.1, from coordinate 5,204 downwards.
AACTATTTTCTTGATTATGTAATATATTTCGACATGGAATCTTAAGCACTTTTTATCAAATTCAATATGGTATGTATACAAGTAGTTTACCTCGATTTGGTGTACGCTCCTCGCGTTTACTCTGCTTGGTCGATTATCAACTGGAAAATTTCGCACAATTAATATTTGTCATGCTATTGTTCCCCTATTTTCATCAAAAATCACCATATTTCCTTTCTTTGAGTCTTTTATTTTGGGCATTTCCTGAATAAAGTCGAAGAAACATTTTTTTCCTAAAAGGAGGATGTTTTTGTTTGTATTTTTTGAGCAACCCTGAAGGATTAAATAGGCCTCTCTGAGTCTCCACAAAATTAAATTTTCTATGATATCATGTCTTCTCAGAATATTTACATCTTTAGCCCCTTGTATGATACATGACGCAACTGGACCACCCAAATTTATATTTGACGCTAGGAATTTTATTCTGACCATATAGACGGATTAACGCTATCAGAAGATTCGTTGATGTGGTTGATAAAGGAAGATGCAGAACCGTAAAGGGCGTCCCTCATTTCCCTCTGAATTTCCGCAAAGCAGTTGAAAGGCGGAAGTAGATCAGGATGCTTGTTATTCGCCACCAATCATCGTCCCCTCGTATCCATCTTCAAACCCGGAAGCGGCTGTTGGATGAGAGAGCCGAAAATTGGTACATGTCGTGACCACAGAGATTCATAGAAGATCATTTAGAAAATTAATGAACAGAACTTTTCCTCCAGTATAATAAATTATCCATTTTAATAATAAAACATCCAATATGGTCAATATCCTATAAGTATAAAAAATGTCTATCATTTTTTGCAAAGTAAAAACGTTAAAAGCTTATTATTTTTTAGCTGACCGGATCCATATCGAATCAGACCGGTTTTTATTCAGCAAAGTGTGTTTTTTGTTAGAGGAAATCAGGCAAAACATATTTTTTTGATTTGAGAAAGATACATTCCACCGCCATAATACCATTTTCATTTTAAAGTGTATTTAATTTTTTTCAATTTTATAGTTTTTGATATAATTCAGATACACCTAATTTCTTTTCATATTCTGGTGATCTTTACCGATCTTTTTCAAAATAAGCGGGAATATTTCAAAAAGAAAATATTTGACATAGTTTCGACAAATTGTTTGAAAATATAAAAAGTCCATTTTCATCAAAAACCTACACATATCTTTTTGCGAATTTGTTGATAAATTGTTTTTATCATAAGAAAGAAATCCTGTGAGTTTTTTAACGTGGTAAACCATTTTTGTGGATGCGAGTTTTCTTGTTTGTTAGTTTTTTCACAAATCTCCCCGTTTTGAACACTTCTGAACCAGAAAAAAGCATTTCGCTAATATGTGTGTGTATGTGCATAGATTTTTAAGAATTTAAAAAAATAAGAAAATGTTTTCTTAAACGTAGGGCTTTTAAATTAAACTTAAGTAAACTTAAATTAAAAAAATTCAAATTAATTAATTTCCTCTCAACATGATTTAATTCAGAAGTATTTTAAACCGCAGGAATGTCTAGATACTTTAAATTATTTGAAAATAAATTAGCTTTAAAATTCATGCCTATATCTTAGCTATCTCGGACATTTAAAATTGAAGGAATTTGTCTTTTCAAAATATTTATTTCATAAATAAAAGTTTTTTAGCTTGCCGAAATTTCATTCATTTAAAGGTTTTTTAAGTTGCAATAGTTCTAAAAGTTTTCATTTTTTGTATATTAAACTTTTTCATTTAAATTTTTATTAATTGGAAAGAATATTTCATTTTAAACTATTAAATGAAAATAAGTTTTATTCGCACCCTGCTTATATTAAACATCTTTTATTGTACAAAATTTAAATTTGAAACGTTTGTAACTTTAGAAGATACTTCAATGCATTCATTCAGAATTACATATTCTTGAAGATGTTTAAATTAAAAAAGTATTAAAAATCCGTTTGAAAATAGACACTTGAATGCCGAACATACGAGGTATAAAGTTACAAGCGTTCCACAGATACGAGCGTCCCAATTCCAAAGTAGCGAATGGAATTTGTCCCCTATACCTCCACCCTTTCTGCGAGTCGCGCGCAAGTGCGCGCTGCTTTGAATTCAAAATTAGTTTACTGCATTGTAATTTATGGTGGATTTTTACCTTTCGTGATGTAGACACAAGCTTCAATTTCTTTTTATTGTATAAAATAATCAATTGTTTTATTCAAATATATTAATTCTTTTATAATTCATATAATTTTTTGATTTTTGAATTTCGGCTGGAATTTTTTTGGCCTTTGTTATTATTGTTGAATTATTGAAACTCAGCAGGTCATTTCTCAAGCTTTCTTATTTTCAACTTTTTATTTTCTATTTTCTCATCGTAGCTTTTATTAATAAATAAATATTTGATTCTCAGTGTACCGTATTTATTTCAATAATTTGTGAAGAAGCTTTTGTACACATCGTAGAAAATAATTTCTTAGGAAATTATTTTTTATTGAAGAATTTTTCTAACTTATTTTTATTATACTGCAAACAGAGTTATATTTTCATGTAAGACTTACATACTGCTTAAAAAAAAACTGGTTTCATAACCCCTATGGTTTTACTTTTTCTACATTGATTAAACATCAACATCCTCAAAACGATCATTATATTATATTACTATCGCAGTTATATCTTTTGCAGTTTCAAAACGACCTGAATAGCATTATAGTGTTGGTTGAGATTAGTCGAAATTCAAAATTTTGGAATTTTCTGCTTACCAGTATTCTGTAATGCAACCTTGAATTTGCAGTCGGAGATAGAATTTTTCTAAGTTTGCTACTCAGAGTTTGCGAACGTTTTCTTGTAAGCTGTTTAGTTGATCTTTTAATATCTTACATGTTATAAGATATTGTGTAATGTTTAGATAGCGAACAAATTTTGTTGTTAAAGTTAATAACAAGAAAATTATGACTAACATTTTTCTCGTGAACAGCTGAATGGATATTAATGAATGAATAGGTAAAATTTTTGTTTATGAATATTTATTATAGAAACATGCTTTTGAATTTACAAACATGGATTTGTTAAGGAAAATCTCATTTGCTGATAAACAATTTGAGATTTTTCATACTCATAAAAATTGTTTCGTCTTACGTTTATCCACATTACTTTTGGAGAGAAACGCTAGAAAAAAAACGATAATTCTTATCATAGATATTGTTAGTTGATTGCTATTAACTTTAGCAAAAAAAAATTTTTGCGGCCTAAACTTAAAAAATCTTGTATCAGTGATTATTATTAGAATCATATCGTATTTTTTTAGCGTTGCTTTCCAAAGTTAATTTAGAAACACATGAAATGAGAAATTTGTTATGAGTAGAAAAAAATCTTATATCATTGTTTATTATAAGAATTATACCGTATTTTTTAGCGTTTCTCTCCAAAGTCAATGTAGAAGAGCATGAAATGAGAAATTTCTTATGAGCAGAAAAAAATCAAATTGCTTGTAAACAAATGAGATTTTTATTAATAAATATAATTTTGTGAATTTAAAAAAATATTTTTATAATAGAGATTCATAAATAAAAATTTTGACATCACATTTGTTAATATCCGTTTAGCCGTTTACGTGAAAAGTTTTAGACATGTTGAAACAACATTTTTTTCTCCATCTAAGTGTCAGAAAATATTTTCTAATATGAGAACTATGAAAACATTAAATCAACAGCTTGCTAAAAATTCTAAACGCAAAGTAGCCAGCATAGAAAAATTCAACCTCGTTTAAAAATTTAAGGTCAAATAAAAAAAACTGGCAAGCAGAAAATTCTACTGCAACACTGCATGTAGCTTTTTCGGATGCGCAAGTTTTTTTTGTGTGGCTGTGTCAATAATTTAAAGAAAATGTTAACAAGATTCAAGGATGTGTTCCACAGAAATATTAAATAAAATAAAATGAAGAGTCCGCCGTCTAAACCCTTTACCTGACCTTTTTTGAGAAATTGATTTTTTGTGTATTTTCTGTAACATTTTTCATATGCAATTACTATCCCTCAAATGAAACTGAAAAACTACTATTATTAATTTTTTTTTCGATTTTAGAAAACCGCGTTTTTATGTATGCAGAATAGGTCCACGAAACAGATTTAGACCGTGAAATCTCAAAATATTAAAACATTATTATTTCGAATTCACGAAAATTTGAATACTTGCCACGTAACTGGAAGGATCCATGAGATTATCTCATAAAAAACAAAGAAACACGTAGCGATATTTCACCTTTCGAGCGAGTTCGTTATGTTGACGTTCAAACAATCATGGATATGGAATTGCACACTCGGGCGTGCGCGAAATAGGCCTGTGCGCGAAATAAGCCAGTATGCATTCTCACGCATTACCCCCGAAATCTATGCGTTGCAGGAGTGGGAGCCTTTCACGCGCGTGCATTTGGCAGTCACGATTCCCGAACCTCTCATACGTTCGGTATTCGAGTGTATTTTAAATTTTTACATTTGGAACTTATTTCTCTAAGAAAGTTCAATTTCAAGCATTTCTTATTTGAAATTTAAAAATTTGATATCTTGCATCGTTTGGAATAAAAATATGCAAATTACATTTTCAGGAAAAATAATTCTATATTAGCAGAAATTCTTCAAATATGGCAAAAAATTAAAAAGATTTAGTTTGGCAGAAAATCTTTATTTTTTATTCGATTTTTGAAAAAATGAAAAGAATATTTTCTCGAAAACCTCCACTGTTTTACATTTTTTTCCAAGCGAAATTTTTTCTTAAAATATAACATTCAAAATTTTATTTGCAAGTGATGTAAGATTCCATAAAAGGGCATTAGTTATTTTTATAGGAATTTTCTAAATGTGGGAAGGTCTATATTTTTTTTTATCTTTCGTTGCTTCCAAGAAAAATGCGAAAATTCAATTTTACGAAGAGGAAAATTCTCCTGCCAACAAAAATGATTTAGCCCACATAAAACTCACAGGATATCTTACTTGTACAAGGCACATTTCAAGAAAAAATTGATAAGAAACATAAGTTTGGGTTTTTTGTGAAATGGTAAAGATCCTAATAATCCGAAAAGAGAATTGGAACATCTGAAATATATTAAGTGATATAGAGCTTTATTAGTTAGTTAGTTAGTTAGAAGCTTCTAATGTGTCCCCTAAGGGTTTACATTTTTCTTGCACCTTCTTCCTATTCCTTAA
>JAAAKG020145773.1:0-10815 GCA_010014905.2 Druon quercuslanigerum | reverse complement strand
AAGTCAAAAATGTAATTAAATTTTGTTCTGGTGAAAAAATAGTTTTTCCTATTTATTTCGAAAACTACAAGGGCTAAAATTTTTTTGTGGAGAAAAAAACATGTGCGATTAAATTTCCTATTCAAATACATATTTTAAAAATTAAAATTCGAAACATTTTTTACAAGCTTCCAGGGGCCAACAAAACGGAGCGCCAGAATTCTATAACCGGTTATTGCACGTAACCCCTCAATTGGCTAGAAATTCGTCAATTTAATTCTGACGCACCGCGAGTAAAGGGAAAGGGTGGGGATGAACTCCAGAATCCATCCCCTCCACTTACAACTACATCTACTCGCTCCCCGTCCAGCGAGTCAAACGAGGTTTTGAGCCATATGGAACCATACCGGAAAGATATGTCGAAAGGGGTGGGGCTGGATTTCTCCGGCCGTGCGCATGCGTCGAAATAGATGATTTACACCTCATTTTGCAGTGGAATAAAATTTATAATTTTGAAGATAAAAATTTAATCCTCGTTAATATGAAACAGCGATTTCCAAACTACCGATGGCATCAAAAATCTGAAAATCTATTTCTTAACCCTAAGGACCCCGACGTTTACGACACTCAGGGCCGGTTCAACTAACTTCGGTTAAATCATTCTTTAACTGCCGGTGGATTAAAGTTGACGCCATAGTTAAACTTCGATTCTTCTGTTGAGCGTTCCACCACATTTTTGGAGGGCGCGATTAGCTAACCATATACTGGTTTCGAAATAACTCCTATTTTATTTCGGTCGAGTGAAAAGCAAAGCAATGTGGCCGAGCGCGCTAAATCCAGGTAAGGTTCACGTAAAACTCGTGTCTACACTAACCTCAAAAACAAAGACACTACACTTTTCTGGTTAAGGGATTATTAAGTCGTCTTAACCGACAAATCTCGACCGATTAGATTTAACGGCGGTTAACGCGACATAACCAGCCGATAAAACGTAAGGGAACGCTTAACTAGCTTTAACGGAGCATGAAGTTTTTAACCGAGGATGGTGGAACCTGGATTTTTGGGGGATTTTCTTAGAATGTACTGAAAAGAGCTTACACTTTTTCCTTATTTTTTTTCACATCTTTCTAAATCACAAATCTTCATTTTCTTTTTACAGAATTAGATAATCAACAACCTCATGGATTATATACTCGAGATTTCGTATATATGGAAAAAAGTGTTCTTGTGTGGGATGATCCAAATGGAATACCTTATTATATGCGGTTAAATGAAGGCAATAGAGATATCTCTGGACTCGATCCCAAAATTGTCAAGATTGATAAATATTTGGCACATGAAAAAGATATCGGATATTTTGTTGTGACCTTGATGATTCGTGGTGGCCAAACGGTTGTTGCAGCAATTGACAATGAACCATATTTTAACCATCATAAAGATTGTAAGAACTTATTACTATAATAATTTTTTTAAATGTTAGGGTTAAAATTGCTGTCCTCGCACTTTATTTAAAAATTCAACATAGTTCAAAAAATATCATATATTTTTAAAAAGTAGTCGAATAGTAGGGATTAAATATTTTTCGCATCCTAAAAGCTGTTAAGTTTGCTGCAATTTTTTCATAAAACCTCGTAATCTGTTGCCGGGATTCTATAAAAATCCCTTAAAAACTTGACAATATCCACAAATTGTGGAAAAACGATATCTGTGTATTCTAATACTGTTTGAGTATGGCGAAAACATTTCTATTTTGTTAATATCAATGCGGTAGAAGATGGTCAAGTCTATTTAAGTTATTTATTACGTGTGTTAAAGTATTTTTTCAACATTTCCCCAAAATAGAAATGTTCCAAAATTGAATTATTTTCATATGTCTGCAAAAATTAATAAAATAGTTGCAGCTTTATAAAAAGAGGTAACCGAAAGACGCAAAGCTTGGCCCAGCATTATTAGCCAACTATCGGGTGCCCTGACTGTGTCAAAATTGAACCCTCTTTTTAACTTTGATAATTAAATCAAATAAATAAATAAAAATAATTAAAACCTAATTTAAGAATAGTGCACGTGGAGGAAAGGGGAGCACCTTTGATTCTTAATTTCTGAATGCAATATTAGGGTCTTTTCTAGTTACCAAATAAAGAGGTTTCCAACTTAACTGATTCTTGAGAGCTCTCCTATCTACCATCGCAAAATTGAATCAATCTGCTTCTCCTTAGTTAAATTGAAAGTTCTCCTGGGTGTTTTGATTTCTCATAAAAAATAGCTGTTCTTCTAATGCCGTATGGTATTTATCTTCTGCAATCATCGGATCAGCCTACCTCACCTCATCACAATATTAATTCGTTAATATTATGTCAAAGCACAGATCATTACAGTTTAAGATTCTGTTGATCTGCGTTAAATCATACTCCGAGATTGATTGAGGAGATTGAGATTGAGGAGTGATGTCTTTCTGTCCGTCAGTTTACCTTCCGTATGCTCTAAAAAATTACTTGCATTAAATTCGCAGTTATGGTTAAAGGATAATTATATAGATCATGAGAGTCTTCCAGGCTTTTAAAAATTATTTACCTAATCCATTTTTATGGAAGGAAGGATGTATACAGTTAAGTGCCAAAATTTGGATGGATGCAATGTTAACTGATGGGGCTTCAAAGTGGGCTGCAACTAAGGTATCACCCCCCATAGAATTTTGTTTATTGAACATATAACATGTAAATCTATGACCGTCGAATAATTCAGTACGATCCACATGAGATTTCAACCATGATTTTGTCTTTCTCTCTCTATTGTCTTGGTTGTCCTCCTCTCCATCCCTGACTTGTTCTCGCAAACTGTTTGATTTCCTTTTGCATAATTCCTGCTGCATCTTTGTAAGATCTGCACGAACTTTGATATCTGCTACTGATGGTGGAAGTTGATTGATTCGCATTAAAGCGAATATTTTGATGTGCTTGAGTGCAGTCTCCTCAGATTCCAGTGAGATTCCTATCGGCCGGTGCATCGATCTAGTTCTATTGAGGACCTTTTCGTCAGTTTCAGGTTGAGTTGTAATTTGTTTATTGCCATGTAATGTAAAATAAACTTAAATGCTATTTCTTCCAAAGATGCACATCACACTTGATCTGTGCACTAATTGACCTTTTGAACAGGAAGGTATTACGTATGCGTTTGAAGGCGCCAATAACTTAGTTAGAGAACTCTTGGATGTTGTTTAGCTCTCTGAATGATTTCCAGGCTGGATATGCATTTCAGTAAATGGAATGTAAAACATCATCGAGTCTTGTTAGTTATGTACCCTCAGCTATCCACAAGGGTAAGTGACATAAAATTTATGTTTAATAGCGCTCATCATATCCGTTAGCACAATACTTTCGGCCTGACTAACTGTTGTCAGTTAGGCCAAAACCAATAATATTTTTAATCCGTAGTTGCCTGTCGCTTATTTCAATAAGAGATTGAGAAAGCCTGTTGTTACGTTCATTATCAGTCTGGAATTTTTCCGCCTCCCCTTCTCGTGACAGCTTCCATTCGGAAAACTCATTTTCGATAGACTCAACCTGACCTACTCTTGCTCTCAACTTATAGACTTCCTCCATGTTTTGAGTAACCACTAAATCCACACGTTCGAGATTATTCTTGCCAGAAGAGATGGCTGACGTGCAGCTCTGTTCTATTTGGATCCTAATTCCCTCTCTCATCGTTTTGCTTTTTGATATTTTGATCTCGGTCTACAGCACTTGGTGAGGACACCCTGTGACAGGTTTCGACCCTAGTTTACACATCCTGGATGTTAAAAAATAACACAACCATCACATGAGCTGTAAGCGTTCATGATTTTGTCAGTGCAGCCTTTTCTAATTTTATCCTGCGTCGGCATATTTTTCCTATTGGAGCGTTACATGACACATGTCCTTTTAAATATCAAACAGCTACACCAACAGATTATTACTCAGGACTAAGAATCGTATCTTTTCCAATATATTGTTCCTAGATAATTTGTAATCCACGCGTGTTGTCCAGTTGAGATTATATAACCATTTCGTTATTTTGGTAGAACGATTTCCATGTCAAGGAAAAAAAAACTTAAGACCGCGTAAACTGCACTGTTAAGAGACTTTCTAGTTCCCTTGCAAAATCTCATGAAATCGTACAAAACAATTATGAAGTTTAGGAAATTCTTCACAAAACAATAAATTTAATTTTATTACCTGAAAAGCCCTTGAAATATTTGAAATATTTTATATTCCTTAATTAATTATTGTGCAATCCCTTAAGTTAATAATTGCTCGTGTAAAGTAATCTCGTGAAATATTATATAAAGCAGTTGGTCAATTTAATTATTCATACCTCCCTATATTAAATGCATAATTAAGGGTGCGCTTATTTTCTCTAAATATCAAGAGAGGGTAGTTATGTTTTCAATTTTGAGATTTATTTTAAACCTCTTTAATAATTGTGAATATTTATTTTATTTCTATAAAGCTCCACTTCCCCCGGGAAAGATATCAGGAAGCTTCTGGTTGTTTGGAAGAGATATTGACATATATCATGAAGAGAGGAAGAATAAATACCACTTTCGATTTAGAAATTACAATATAATTCCAACTCACGCTGACTGTCTCAAACATCAGATTAAAACCGAAGAAAAGAAAGTTGGTTACAACCTTATGAAGTATTACCAATTAAGGAACGAATACGTTATAGGAGTTGAGTAAAAAAAGAAACTATTATTTATGTGCAACTGAATCCCAAAAGAAAACATGAAAATATATGAAAATGATAAAATGTTTGCCTGATTTTTACCTATTCCTAAAGAAAAATATTAGGATATTTAAAATTATTTTTAAGGTCGTATTAAAAATTTTTTTTATTTAATCACTAAACTAAAAGACAAATAAACATTATCGTTCCTGTGCTAGAAGATCGAAAATAGCTTGCAGACTGGAAAAAAACTAGCGGACTGCAAAAAGCTTGGAAATAAAAATAATCTTACTAAGATTAAAAAATAAGAAATATTTACAGGAATTTATACCTGCTAAGATGCATTTTAATCCAATTGGTCAAATATTCAAGCAAAAAAGATATAAATTTAACCAAATGATCGAATTTTCAAAGAAAACAGTTATTTTCCGATAATATCAAGCTTTGTTTAGAAGATAATTACAAAAATTCATTATTATAATAAATATTGGCCTATCTACAAAAATGGTTTAGTTCGCATAAAACTCACAGGATGTCTTCTCTATAAAAGATAAAATTATGTGGATAATTTTCAAGAAATATAAGTGTGGCTTTTGTGTGAACATTAGCAACTTGTATCAGAAAAGAAAATTAGAATATTAAATTAGGTAAAGAGTTTTAGGGGTGTGAAATTTGTGAAGTCTCGATTGTTTTAAGAATCGCGAAACGTAACGATTTGGTAATTTTAAGGGTGGAGTGAACCCCACATATGATATAATTTCGCTTGATTCGTCAAACTAAAAAGAGAGAACACGTTCCAACTCTCCACCGCTGAACACGCTTTCTATTTCGCGCGTCTCTGCCTCAAAAACCAAGTAAATGCCATGGAGTACAGTACTTTTTATTGCAGACTTAATGTCTACCTTCGCATCCCTACGTCATTTAATTTCTTTCTTAGCTGCATTCACAACATTTCTAATTGCTATTAGTTTATTATGAATAGATGGTTTCTTGAAACTGGGTTCCCCCTTCTTTAAACTGGGTTTCTTCTTTAAATTGGTTTTCTTTTTCTTTGAAATAGGTTCCTTCTCCATCCCCATACCGAGTTTTGCTTTAGAATTTGTCACGTTAGTTATTTTCAGTGCTGCCACTTTTTCGTTAAATCCAGCATCTTTACGAAAAACACGCTGCCAGGTTTTACTGGCTAGTACGCGACCTACAACTTTTTTTCGTTTCAACTTTTTTACCATTTTGCGAATATGCAATATCGTGTTCTTTGTACGCTGTGTTTAAAGAATTATCACCGGGATCACCTTTAGCAAATAGTTTAGCTAACCTGGTACCTGGATCACAGTATTAGTAGCCAGGTAAGCGCAACTCAAATGGGAAGTTGTTCACGGCTTTATGGTTATGGTATTATGGTGTAATGGTATTATGGTATTTTATTTATTTATTTGAAAAGTAGTGGCCCAAACAGTTCAAAGAACCAATTCAGGGGCTAAAAAATGTATTCGTTATTGGTATGTTGCTGTTGTAGACGATACGTGAGAGGAGGATTTAGTTGAAATGCTACCCTATGCGCATGATAATAATGCTATAAGCATCAACTTACCATTGTAGATATTTTCTCCAAGTACGCCTGGGTTGTTCGTATTACAAGTAACAGTGAACCATATGTCACTTCAGCAATTCAGTTTATACATGTGAAGAGTCATGTACTCACGTTTAATAAATCTTATACGAAGATACAACATCAATATCTGCGCAACGCATAGTAATTTGAAGGCATCAATCTGTGAAAGGTTGAAAGGCACGCTCAAGAATAAGATGTGGCAATTCATCATCACGATCATCATCATCATTTCTTTTGAGGTTGCTGGTCATCCATCGGGTACCTTCCCAGCTGCAGATAGGGGAACACCTTATAGATAAAGGTGGTACCGCGGAAATCAAATACTTGGGGCTGACAGAAACCAGCTAGGACAAGGCACCCTGAATTAAAACCAGAAATAAGTAAGGGTATTGCTAACAGAATACCTAAAAGAAGTAACCGTCTCTTCAGTGGTTCCTCTCGGGTAAGAGCCCCGGTAGCTGGCGCCGATCCTATGGATTTTGGAGAGGGCCAAATACACGCAGCGGAAGACAATACCGAAGCCATAAAGAAAAATATATAGCGATAGGATGGCATAATCACAGCAGTAGGAGAGATGCAAGTCCTACAGATAAAGATTGTAGTGTCAGAGACAACATAGAAAACCCCACAAGAAGAATGCAGATGACGGCGGAATAGGAAAATAACGTGAGCACCGTAATCAAGGATGGACTTAACGAAGTTTCGTGGGTCAGAACAGTTTCGCGGATCCGGATAACTAATTTGACTCCTCTCGCTGCCTCTCAATCCCCCGCGCCTCAGTTTTCAAAATTCGCCATTTCACTTTATTGAGTTAACTCAGCCTTGTACCGGTCATAAGTATATATCCTGGGATAACTGTGGAACTGTTAGACCTGGATGGTATCACGTCCGAAGAAGACGTTGAGGAGGCTGTGAAAAAAGACCTCAAAGAACAGGATGGAGAAAATAAGGTCTCCATCTCCAGGGATAACCGACGAGGACAGATCATTTCCCTGGTTAAAATGAACGAGCAACAGGGAAACATACAACTTGAAGCAAAATGCATCAAGGTAGGATAGATATACATTCGAACGCGACAGAAAGTCCACCTGGATCATTGTGATAATTTTTTGGAATATGGATATCAGTCCAGAAAATGCAACGGACTGGACCGTAGGGCACTCCACTACAAATGTGGTAAAAAGGGACATAAAGCGGCATCTTCCATTGAAAACTTGCAGTTGTTCCGGGCGCTTCCAAATCCTTTTGGCAGGCACTTTGCAAGATAAAAGACAAGCAACTATGACAAGGGAACCTGCATCGGAGCCGGACAGTAGACGGCCTACATTACCTATCACATACAGTGCTCGCAATAAAGGTCGTTTTGATCATAATCATCGAGCAATACCATGACTGAAATAGCCGAACATGGTGTTCGGTTCACCCGGGAACGGCAGTCATTTGGATACTAGACACAAAAAAGGTGTCGATGAGAAGCAAAAGCATCACGACACGCTCCATACGTCCAAAAACGTGCAGCGTCCAAAGTATATTTGATGTGAAGCCGATCACGTCGGCGCAGATGACACTTTCCTCGACCGTGGATGTTGGTAAAAGTAGCAGGACGCCTCACAATGGAGAGTTTGATAGCAGTTATATTGTCGTGCATCTTAGTCGAGACATGCAGTTGGTCAAACTCAGAAGAAGGGACTTCGCAATAGCCCCAGCATGAAGAGTCAGGTATCTGAAGGAGAAATCAGCGGGTGATTGAATTCTTGATGATGAAGGAGCTTCTTCTGGCTTGACCCAGGTGGTTTCGAGTATTCTAGACAGAAGGACAAGTCATTGTCTGCATGATTGAGTTCAAGTACATAATATAAATCTACTTCTATTATGTAAACACTCGAAACTTGTTCAATCCAAACCTCAAGCCAATCGCTTGAGAGTATCTACCTAACGCAGGCGTCAAAGACGGCTACCTAGGGTTAAATAGGGCTAAACTGGACGACCGCTTTCTCGTAAATGGTTCGGTCCTGTTGTCACTTTGAAGTAAACCATATCTCCATCTAAGAAAAGTCTCTTGCGAGTAGCACTGAGCGATACTGGTCACGTAACCATTCAATTCTGCGTTATTTAAAAAGCACATTCGTTTTGTAATACAGCTCCGACATAGGGTATCCAACGTCTTTTGTTTGGGGTGTCATTCACTCGACTGACACTATTTCTTGTGCAGTTTTTTATAGACTATTTGCTATTACACTTTCCTGGCCTGGCATACCTCTACATCTTCCTTCACGTCCATGCAGTTTGTCATCTACACAACATTCTCTAAGCGTTATCTTATTACTCACACTGTTCATTGCTCATTAGTCTCATTTTTTGTTTGGTAGGTCTCGCTACCGGGCAGTATAGTCTTTATAGCTGACAATTTTGAAAGAAGAAGGAAAAAGCCACCAAAACCTTAAAAAATATAGAATATTTGGTCTAAGCTTAAGACTTGAGGGGTTTAAACAGTAAATTTGTATCACTATTTTTTTAAATAGACTTCGTAGACGTTTTTTTTAATGCAATGTCTTTAAGGTTATTTTTCAAAACTTTCTAGTCCCTCTCGAAAAATCTTGAAAAAAGTCTGGTGAATTTTAATGAAATTTTTTTTATTTATTCAAGATTTATCAAAATTGTGGAAACAGTTAGAAGTGTAATTCAGAGGTATATTTATTGAATTCTAAAGACAAACAAATTTTATTATATGTTCTAATAATTAGTTAAATTAATTATCTCGCTTATTATAATCTCTGTCTTAATTATTTATTCCAATTATAAATTATATTTTAATAACCTATAGAGGAAATTTTTCGAAAGCATTCCTTCTAAAATTTTCAAAAAAGAACTTTTGAAGATTAAAAAAAAGTTTATTAAAGAATTTTTAAAGGTTTCCATCAAATAAGAAAATTCTTCAGTTTCATGGAAAAATGTCAATTGATTTTTCTTAACCTAAAACTAATAAAAGGTACCCTAAGAAATCGAAAATGATAAAAATGATAAAAATTTGCATATAAATTAATTTAAGAATTTTTACTAATAATAAATGAATAAATTCTCAAAAATTCCTTAATTATCCGAATTTGCATTTCCCTATATTTTCAATTTAGCTAAAATAAATATTTTTAAGAAAAATTGAAGATTTAAAAACATTTCAAAGCATGTCCTAAACTTGCGAAAAGAAATGTGAAAGATTTTAAAACAAAATGTTGAAATTTTTGTTAGATCGTAAAATTTTAAATTTAAGTACGTTTAAGAGATATTTGGAAGTCTTTAAAACGCTATAAAATTATTTAGAATTAATTTTTTTTTTAATTTTAAATAAAATATAAATTTTTTGAGAGTTTGAACAAAACGTTGCAAAGTTATTTAAGAATTCTGAAAGGTTTGAAGTAGAAAAAAGATTTGTGAAGATTTACACTACCGACGTAAATTATATTTTCGATTGACGCAAGCACTATTAAAAATCACTGCTGGCTTTGAACCACGATAACTCAGCGAAAAAAAATTACACGGAATTTAAAAAAAACAGTTGGAAAGCCTATGAAATTCGACGTCCAGTAATGAAAAATATATTATTTTAATCTGCTTGAGAGCATGCAGCACGTATTAAGTTTAAAAAAAGTTCTAGATTTTCTAAAATTTTGTACCTCGACTTCAACTTCTAGCATGACCTAGGAAAATTCTTGCAAAAATTTGAAAATTATGCTACATAGAGCGTGAAATTTTATCTTTAATTTAAGCCAAAGAAACTTAAAAAATCTTAATCGGTTCCCGAGATACGATTAAAAATGTGCAATCGTATCTGAGTTGAGTTTTAGTCGACGATCGCGGTTCTCGGTCGGTCTGCTGCTCGCCTCCTTTCGTTGAGGTAGGACCGAATAGGCCACGCACAGAGGTGGTGCTTGACTGTGGCTCTCTTATTCTTTTGATTCTGCTCATCAGTAATTTTTATTTCAAATTATTGTAAATTTTCTAATTGTTTTTTAATTATTTACAATTATTTCAATTCAGAATTATCTTTTTTTCAAGTGAATTGAGCAGCTAGATTTTAAATAAATTATTTATATGAAAAACACTCAAAAATATTGAAAGTGAATAATAATTGAATTTCCTAAATAAATTAAATATAAAAAAGTGCGTAGGAGTAATGAAAATTATATTTTGTATATCAAAACCGTCTAAAAGGTTCAATAATGCAACTTATTTAATATAATATTCTGATTCTTGAAATTAGTATATATACTTTTTCCTATTTAGTTTGTAATTTTGATCATCGAAAAATTAAACAATGAGCGAGTTGCTTGTATAAGCAAAATATTTGTGTAGAGGAAAATAATAAAATACTTATTAGAAATTGAAAATATAATTTTCATTACACCTAAGCACTGTTTTATATTTAATTTATTTTGGAAATTCCAATATTATTCACTTTTAATATTTTTGAGTGTTTTTCATATAAATAATTTATTTAGAATTTAGCTGCTTAATTCGTTTGA
>JAAAKG020145772.1:0-10815 GCA_010014905.2 Druon quercuslanigerum | reverse complement strand
AAAATGACCACTTTTAAGAAAGTTTGCACCGATTAGATACGATTAAACAAACTAAACTAACCGTTAAATGTCACAAACAAACCAGCCACAAGCACTTTTACATTATAATAAATTTAAGCACAGAGATACTCGAGGAATCTCGAAAGATTGAAGAGGAGCGAATCGACACGTCCGTACCCGACTGAATTCGTGGTATGTATGTAATGTAAAATGTAAATGCACTGAAGCTCTGGTTAAAATTTGCGAACCTTTCAGAGCTTCATAGTCGAGAAATCCATGATTGAAAATAACATGCTTCTTATGAGAAGACGTACTTTTTATAATATATAAGATTGAAAAATGAACAAATTCTTAAATAATTCTGTCATATGTAGAATGTTATCCGAAATCTATTTCTGCTTCGCAAAGTATCATTCTGAGCCTAGAAGATTAGAAAAATAATTATTTAGACCGCAAACGTATGACTGACGTCAGTAAACTAAAGGTATTACAATGCCGCATCTGTTCCACGTGCTCTAGTTTATGCGCGAATTTCACATAACACACGTTCTCATACGCGACGTTGACAAACTTATGACTGTGACCGAATAATTCAATAACAAATCGAAGCATACTCTCAACTGACTTGCGACGTACCGAAGGTACTTCCTTATTCAAACATAAGAAAGGAACTTTATCGTAGGTTACGAAGGACAAACTGAAATCGACAGTTTAAAGATGCACGAAGACAGTGTACGTAATGAAAGGTGATAAAAAAACAATGGACGGGGTTTCATTGAAAATACTGATGAGAAAGCGCGAAAATAAGTTTCAATTAAAATTGAGGAATTTTGTAACTAAAAAGATGACATTATTTTATAATACTTTTATAAATTTTATTAATATTTAGAATTTCAGTGTTTACAATCTCTTTTGTGTTTAGCAATTCTGGTTTGTATACATGGTGTCCGGACTTATATGGCTATATACAAAAAAAAGAAATAAATACAATTTTGGTTTAAAATTAGTTGAAGCACCTGATTGGTCTAACCTAAATATTTTATAACTCAAAAACTAAAACATTAACGGATTTTTGGGAAAGAAATTTTTTATTTATTTTTCTTATTTGTATACAATCATATAAGTCCGGATACTTGAGCCTCGGACACCCTATATAAGCTTTATTACATTAATATTTAATTAAAATAATAACACCAGATAAATTTGCAATGGTACATTGGTGTTTAATTTTATAAGTGAATTCCTTCACTGTTCAGATAGACCCTAAATATAAGGTAAGATAACATTTAAATTAAGTCTATTGTAAGTGTCACTTTATTTTTTTATTTTTTTATTAGTTTTATTAATTTTCTTTTAAATCTCACGAATGCGTGCTGCAATAATGTCGTTAACTAATTCAAGCAGATAGTCATTATGTACTAAAGAAGGCAGATGGTGCTATCGTTTATTTAAAGACAATTTCGCGTGACTGAAATTGTTTTATTGGACAAATTGCTTCAAAAACAAAGGTCAGCCCTGTTCAAACTATTTCGCTTCCTCGTCTGGAGCTAAGTGTCTCAGTTTTGTTAGATCATCTCGTCGCTCACATTCAAACTCAACTGTAGTTTGATGCTACTTTACGTTTGTGGTCTGATTCTATGAAAACACTTCATTGGGTTTCAGCTGTGCCTGCAAGATAGATGACATACGTCGCAAATCGGGTCTCGGAAATCCAAACGACTGTTCCTTCAGCAACTTGGCATTATGTTCCGAGTGCAGGTAATCCGCTGCCTGTGCTTCTCCGAGATTGCCAGCTTCTGAACTTTCGTAGTTTTCAATTTGGTGGAATGGTCCTCCGTGGCTTAAAAGACAAGACGAAAGGCCCTCATCTCTACATGTTCCTCCAGAGAACGAATTGACCAAAGAAGAACGCCGAGTTATTGTCAACGTAGCAGTTCGTGTTAATAAACCGTGTGAGCTTCTGAGTCGTTATTGATCTTTGGACAAATTACTACGAGTCACTGCTTGGTGTCTTCGATTTCGAGACGCTTAGAAATATCGTTCTATTATCGTCTCTCCGACTTTAGTTGCATCAGATCTTCGAACAGCTCTTTTATTCTAGATTTAACAAGAACAAAGTCGCTATTTCTTAAATGAAATAATCGCTCTCAAAAATGAAATTCGGATTTCTAAGAGTAGCACTCTTAATATTCTCTTCTAACTTATGATGAGAAGCATTCACTGAGTCTACCTTCTGAGTCTATTTTCACAAGTCTTATCAACCACGATTGTCATCTTCGCTGTCTTCATGGGGGTATCCAACTTACCCTTGGAACGTTACGACAATCTTATTGGATTCTTCGAGGTCGCTGTTTGGTACGATCATTGATTCATCGGTGCATTCCATGCGTCAAGAACAGAGGTAATACTCAGAAGCAACTGATAAGTGACCTATATTCCATCAGCGTTACTCACCCTGAACGAACATTCATCAACACTGGGATAGACAATTCTGGACCCACCAATGTTCGCACCTCCAAAGGACGAGATCACCATTCCCACAAAGGCTCAATTTGTATTTTTGTCTGTTGTGCCTCACGCTCAGTTCATCTCGAATTGGTTTCCGATTACGCTGCAGAAGCATTCATAGCTGCTTATATTCGATTCACCTCTCGCCGTAGTCTTTGCCGACGTTGTCTAGTGATGAAGGTGAGAATTTTGTGGGAGCAGATAGTCAACTACAGGAAATGTTTTCTGAGACATAATCAGAGTTCGCTTTCGTAGCTACATATCTTGCTTCGCATGGTACCCAGTGACGAATCAATCCTCCTTCAGCACCTCATTTCGGAGGTTTGTGGGAAGCTGCAGTTCAGTCGACGAAATTTCATCTTCGTCGAATCATTGGAGACACTAAATTTACGTTTGAAGAAATGACGACTATATTAACGCAAATTGAGGCTTGCCTTAATTCTCGGCCTCTCAGAGCTCAGTCAGATGATCCAACGTACATTTCTGCCCTCACACCAGGAAATTTTCCAATTGGAGGTCCGCTAAATGCAGTTCCCGAGCCATCGCTTCTAGACGTTCTTCCAAATGATTGGGAAGAACTTCAATCTCGACCCAAGTAGACTGCATCATCGGCATCTATACAGATTGGTGATTTAGTTCTCATTCGACATGAGAACCTTCCACCTACTCAATGGCCCATGGGTCGGGTTTTACAGCTTCATCCTGACAAGGATATCCTAGTTCGGGTTGCAACATTAAAGACGAATACTAGCACAGTCGATCGGCCAATCGTTAAATTGTACCTTTTTCCACGTTCATCTTAAGTGCAGTATTTGTGAGTCTATTGCGTCTAGGACGAAAGCGGGCGGAATGTTGTGAATTGGACATTAGTCCAAGTTTTTATGAACTTTTTAAATTGTATTCTTATTTTTATTCTCTTTGCGTTCTACGTTACATTTATATTTCTTGTTCTTTTCCTTATGTTTGATTTCCTTATTGCGTAATGTCAAAATTTATGTCTAAGACGGCCTTATCCTTTTCGTGCTATCTCTCTCTTACACATATTCTTGTTGCTCAGTTTCCCAATTTTATTTTCTCGCCTCATCATTCCGCGGTCGCCAAGCAGCAAGTTCTGTTGATTTTATACGAATTTTAAATACAAAATTTATTCTATTTTAATAAAGGCCGCGCTTTTACGGCGTCTTTTTTTTATTAAAGTGCTGTGGTTTTATTTGACTTGACCTAAACATGCATGTCTCCATACCAGAATTGCTCGGTCTTGACAATGTTCAGTTGTTTTTTGTGTTCAAAACACAGCATATGTTAATATGGCAAGAATAAAACTAAACAAAAGTAAAACTAAACTGTAAAAAAGTGTTGAACTTTTAGCGATTAACAGTGCAATTTCACAATGTTTGTATCAATTTTACCGTAAAAGTGTAATATTACCACAGGAAGCAATGGACATAAAAATACCAGTGATTAACGTGGTACATTTCAACCACATAATAACCGATATTATTATGCACTTTTACTAGGTTTCTTTAAAATTACAAAATGTACTATAATTTAATACACATGGAAAGTTTGAAAAAAGAGATTTAAATTTTACGAGAATTTTGTAATTCTAATGCAAAGGAAAACAAATTAGCGGGCGGGTATCACTCGATAACACAACAACGCGTTAGTGTGTTATACGTATAAAATGTAATATATTTGAATACTTCATACGTTCCATTTATTAATGAATTTGGGATAAATTCATATTGCCATAACTGTAATTGTCTGATGCGCGGTTTTATAGCCATCAGCCTTCTAAACTTTATCTCCTATAACTAAGCACGTAGGCTAATGCTAATATTTGGTATGTAAGGTGAGTAGAAAAGGTTCCTTCTTGAGTGTGGTATATGTGTAGAAATAGAGAAAAAACGTCCTTGAGACTAGCTGAAAGTATAATATTTATAAATGGACTTCTACAATTAAACAGTTAATATTATATCCATTTTTAAGTTATGCGTGTCTTGGTCTCGAGATGGCCTCTGTGATTTTACATTGACATTTGAATTTTGCAAGGGAACGTAAAATTACACTGTCTGAAAGTGACGTTACTGGAATTTTCCTGTCCGCAAGTGGTTTTAGAATATCATATTAATTTTCAACCATTGCCATAATGGCCATCGCCGCAAGTCGCTGGACGAGTCTACTTCCGCCAAGCTTGGGAAGCTCTTTGCTAAAAAGAAATAGGTTAAGATTCTTTTCCTTTTTTTTCTTGTGGATGATTTCTGATCTCGCCGCGTGTATTCTAGGGCCTTCCGCCATTTTGTAGGAATAGCCCGCAAAGGGTAGGTGACACGAAATTTAAAATGTTTCTCTTTCAAGAATTTTGTTTTAGGTGAAGCAGATTTCCGTTTTGTTGTTTATTCTTGCTTAAAGAGGCCTAAAGCTTGATGAACCGAGACACAAAAATGTAGCGTAATTGTATGACTATAACCCCCCTACCTTGAGCTGGGGCATTTACCTAGAGAATAGGGATTTGAATTTTACGGTAAAATTTAATTAGGCTCTTTTTATGAAGATTTTCAGCGATTGGCACCAAAGGGATGCCGGGCGCCAAAACTTGAGCCAACTTTTATCACGTCACTACCAGATTTATTTTCCGAGGAACTGGGAAAACTGTCATAATACCTTCTTTTTTTGTTTTGTTTAAATTCAAATATTCTTTTAATTAATTAATAATTTGATAATTTTGTAATGTAATTTATTTTTATACTTTATTGAGAATCATTATCTGTGAACTTCATTCATTCGAGGCTTTCATTTTAAGATACTAAAAGTGCGTACCAAAGGACAATTCAATCTGTCTATTATTTTTAAAGTTATCGTGCTAACAAACTAAAAAACCATCCACGAACAGACAGACAAACTCAAAACGTGCACTTTGGACAAAAACTGAAGGGGGGGGGGGGGTTAAAAATTTTACACAAATCTAATACCTTCTCTGATGAGAATGTAAAAATTAATTAATTTGTTCTAAATAATGTTTTGATAGTTATGTTTTTTGTTTTAATCGTAAAAAATAGCATTGAAAACATAAAAAAATTAAATTTTTTAAAACCCACACACGAGACAAGAAATAAATTAAAAGAAAAACGTTGTGATGAGAATGGGCCCACGCTGCGGGCAGATTTTTTTTACTGTTAATAATGTTTTTCACGGTTTTAACGAAAACCACGCATTCCATCAAAAAGTGATTAATGGCAAATTTGTAGCTCTTTTTCAAATGCACAATATTTGTCTTATCATCTTTTCACCTATTTTGCATAGTTTGAGCAAAAAATGTAATTTTTGATTTTCCATTATTTTTTTATTCTGTCAAAATTTAAATTTCCGATTTCTCCAGAAAATTCGAAAAGTTGTTAATATAATCTTGTCATTAGGATAAATTGTTCGTCTTTTTGAATACTATAAATATCCGTACAGACTTTTTCAATATTTTTCTAAAGTCTCTGGCTAACGAACTTGACCTTCATTTTAAAATAAAAAAAGAGTGTACCAAAGAACAATCCAATCTGTTAATTTTTTCAAAAGTTATCGTGCTAACCAAAACACCCATCTACGCCTGTATTATAATATTCGTTTTTATAATTCGCATATACATGCACATATGCATGCACACACGTTATATCATACGTTATAATTTTATTAACAATTTTTCATGGATCTAAATGTTAATGAAAATTTGATAGTTCTGAGCATTTAAAAATATTGAACACTTCTCTCGGTAGATTTCAAAATCACGAGGGAGCGAGAAAACAATTAATTTTAGGAAGCTAAGTGCCAATAGTTGGCAGAATTTTGTTGTCAAAATTTTCAAAATTTTTTTGTCATAAACTGAAGGAACATGCGTTCCGTTATTTCTTTCAGCTTAAAATAATATTTCCTAACAAAATACAAAGTGGCATGCAAAAAAAAGTGATGGAAAATCTCCTTTTTTCATTTAAAACATTTTTGTTTATTTAGGGTCTTCAATTTTTCTTTTTTTTTGCCGAACTTACATGCATGCCATTCTTTCAATTAACTTGAAGTACTATTTCACAGTGAAATCCAAAATCGCATGCAAAACAAGGTCACGGAAAATCTGTCGTAAATTTTTACACAATATCCCAGAAATTTTCCTCATCACCACCAACGAGGGGTGCATATCAATTTTTCTACAGTATTTTTTCTATGCAAACTTTTTTTTTACATTGGCACGCAATTTCCTTAAATTTTATTTTTTTACGTGACCTTTTGAGCTTCTGTTTGAACTATCGTATATTATTAAGGCAGGCAGTATAACATCACGGAAAAAGGCCATCAGCTCCCGGTCTATTAGTAAATATATGTGTTATACATTTTTGTCTTACCTGGAATTAAAAGGTATACAGTTAATATACATTCTTGTCCCTTTTTTTATAATTATTGATTTTAATTACAAGGTGTTTTAATACAAGTTTTAAATTGCGCGCCAACTTCGTCAGTGCCTTCTGGCAATAAGTTTTCAATTCTAGCTACGAATATTGATCGCACTACATATGTTACAAGTATGCAAGTGAAAAAACTACCATATTAACACCCAATCCATCAGTAAGATAAATGACATACGTGAATTTATTATTCAATTAAATAATTATTTTATTGTTTAATACAATTTTGTATACCTTGGATTCGTATGCCAATCGTGATATCATTTTTCCATTATATAAAGTTTATAAAAATAAAAGTGGCACACGCTAATTAGTTATTCAAAAATTCTTTCTTGAGGTCAGACTGTAGGTTGAGAATGATTCAAAAGTATTAAACTATATAGGAGAGGAAAACTAAGTTACAAAAGGCAAAGCAGAGTAATTTCAAAATTAAAGTGGAAGGCTTTTTGCTAATATCATTTGCATAGGAAGTTCGCGTTTTATTCTGGCCGTATGGGTTTTGGGAGTTTTAGGTTTTAAATGTAGTGGGGGGGGGGGGGTATCGCGTACCTTGTATTTGTAAGAACGCTACTAGGGGCAGCGGGTGTGTTGGGTGGTCTAGTTGTGGGCCGAGAATGGAGACGATGTGTCAGTCGGGAGGAATCCAAGGGAGATCCATTGGGCGTGGGGTCATGGGCTGGGTCTCCTTCGCTTGGACCGAAGCCCGGGGATATAGATCTTTTGGGTCTCGTGGAACGTACTTTTATGGACTTCGCTTCAGCGGCGGCGCACTTTTCATAACGTAGCGAGTGAAGGTTCATTAGAGAGGATCGTTTTGCTAAAGATGCTGGAAGAGGGTTTCGCGCGATTGGTTCGCTCTTAACACACAATAGTCTACGACCAGCGGTCGAACATATCGCCAAGAAAATTCCAGGCCAACAAATAAAAATAATCCAACTATTGTCCCCGATAAATATACACCCTCACAGGATATCAAAATTAATCTTGTAAATCGTTTAAAACGAGCTGATATTGACCACCACGAACTAATAATTCCTTAACTTAAAGTCGTAGAAGCTACGGCTAGACAAATAAAAGTTCAGTGGAAACGATATACCATCGTCTCGCACTACCAGACTCCCTATCGCGAATTTACCAAAAATGAATACAGAAAAATATTTAAACTAGCACCCTCAGTAATTGCTGCAGGGGACCTGAATGCTAAACACTTAGCTTGGAATAGCAGATCAACTAAGAAAATTGGAAAACAATTATTTAAATTCATAAACGAAAAATATATGTCTGTCTCTGCACCAGATTTGCATACCTCTTTCCCTCACAACTCCAAACATAACTCTGACTTTATTGACTTTGCAATTACCAAAATAATTTCTACAATCACGAGACTCTAACCGTTGAAGAATTAGATTCAGATCATCGACCAATTCGCCTGAGCCTTTACACTAATTGTGAAAAAGCCCCTGTCACACCTCGGCATAACATCGCAAAAGCGAACTGGCAAACATTCAATTCCACTCTAGAAACTCAAATTAATTTTGAACCCTCGCTATCAAACTATACTCACATGGACAAAGTCAAAACTAATCTCACGTCTAGTATAAAAACTGCCATTCACGCTTCAGTCCCTTTCCTACCGTTAACAAATACGATCCACCTCTCACTCCCAAGATTGAAGACCTTATCGATACCTGTAATAAACTTTGCCAAACCCATCGAAAAACTAAAAGCTGCATTCTCAAAAACAAAATAAATCACCTGCGTAAAACAATAGCAATTAAAGTTCAGGAGCACACATGTAAAAATTAGAATACAAATGTCGGTAAACTTCAAATTAAAAATAACTCTATATATCGTATGACTAAAGCTCTAACGAAGCCGTGAACTAATATTCCTCCTCTCAAAAAACCAGATCAAACATTTGCACGTTCTCCATCCTACAAAGCAAATCTTCTATCTGCAAATTATGAAAGTGAATTAGCTCCACATAACGAGCCATCTGAACCGCAACACATTACTGAATGTGAACAAATTGTTTTCGAATTTCTCAAAACCTTAAACACCGATAATTTCTAGAAAATAACCGATAAGGAATTAACCAAACGCATTAAAAATACTAAAAAAAGAAAGCATGCGGCTCTGATTCAATTTCAAATTTAGTGCTCAAAAACCTTCCTATCGCGTGCTTAACTCTCCTTGCGCTTATCTTCAATGCATGTATTCAACTAAGCAACTTTCCTGAAACTTGGAAAATGCCTCATATTCTAGTTTTTCAGAAAAAAGGCAAGGATACATACCACCCAACCAGCTACAGGCCAATTAGTCTATTAAATACTATAAGCACACTTTTATTAAAAATAAGACTCAATACGTAAACTATCGACTCCAGGAAAACAGCATCCTTAAATCACAATAATACGGTTTTAGAAAATGTAACTCTACCGAGCACATGGTACTTAAACTCACCGACACCATTAGTTTAATTTTCAATCAAAGACAGCATATTGGAACAGTTTTCCTCGATGTAGAAAAAGGTTTTGTCCGTTTCTGGCATGCAAGACTGCTCAGAAAACAAATAATAATTTATTTGTTTTCTGAGCACTCTTTTTTTTTTTTTTTTACAATTTTCCAAGAGGGCTTATCCATTTTATACACTCCTATCTTTCTCAGGATATTCTCAGTCAAAAAAGGCCAGACCCTTTCAAAAGAGAAACCCATCCGAGTGGGGGTGCCCCAAGGCAGCATTCTAGCTCCTATATTCTTTATTATCTACGTTAACGACATCCCTGAGATCCCCGAAGTTTTAAATGGATTATATGCAGACGACACTGCGCTATTCACACACACAAATCTTGAAACTACTTAACAAAGCTCTCGAAGTTATTGATGCTTGGGCTAAACTATTAATAATAAAAATAAACGTAGCAGTCAGAGTCAATTCTTTTCTTAATCAGACGACCAGCTAAAATAGATCCAGCCAAACTGTTTATGGAACCAATAGAATACAAAAACTCTATAAAATATTCAGGACGCAAACTTCAAAAACGTCCTAATTGGAAGCAGCATGTCATGTCACGCCTCAATCCTATTATTAATAGACACTCGAGTCTAAAACCTGAATATGGAATCCCAATGTACAAAATGTTTGTCCGACCAATCATAATAACTTATTTTATGCATGTACAGTGCGGGGAGGCGCGTCAAGTAACAATATTAATCACATTCTGATCATTCAAAATAAGTTTCTCAGGCGTATCACAAAAGCCTCTAGATATACTAAGAACTCTGTCCTTCATAGAGAATATCAACTGCCATACATTTCAGAGTATATCAGAGAAACCGCCATTAAATTTTACGAATCTGCAACATTATCGCCTTCTGAACATATTTTGTCTCTAGGGAAATATAATTTTGATCCTCTTCGGAAACACGCGATGCCAAGACTTTGTCATGAAGAAGTTACCCAGTTCGAGGTGGCCTCACCATCCCTGACCTATCAGCAAATTTTTTTCTTCTTCGACCTCTCTCTCCCTTTCTCTTTCCTCTTCTCTCTTTTCTTTTCTTTCATTATATAAATTAACAGATCATGCGTTTTTTTCCCGCTTGTGGGCTTTTTCCCACACATGATGAACTTCACTTTAAATTACAGTCATGTCAAAGTTCTCTCAGATTGTGCAACAATGCCCAAAGGGATAACGCACAACAATTTCTGTCAGTCCAATCATTCTTCGGCAGTGGAACTCATTGCTTTCGAAATGAAGGATCATAGACGCCATCTAGCGTATACCCGGATCCCTATGATAAGATAATCGATGACGTCACATTACTTCTAGATAGTTTTCAGATAATTAACTTAAAAAAGTAA
>JAAAKG020145771.1:0-10815 GCA_010014905.2 Druon quercuslanigerum | reverse complement strand
AAATTTATAAAAATTATCTTCGATTATTGTATTATAATATAGAAATTTTTTCAATAAACCAACACTAACAGTAGAGCCAAAATAAATTCTCAAACATATGCCTTTTTTCCATCGAATTAACTATACCCCCCCCCCCTTAAGCCACGTGTATTAGAGCAATGCTTGTTCTAAATAATTTGGTCAGTGAAAGGACGACAAATTCCTTGTATTTTTGTAAAAGGGATAGAAAGATGCTATCAGGCCCTAGTGATTGAAAGGGAAACAAGAATTCTAGGATCCTTTCCGTCTTTTGCTTGGCACCTCGGTGGCCAAATTATAATCAGCCTTCTCCATCTCTTGGCCCCAGCCTTTCTCCTTTTGATCTGTTGGGATGAGATTTGTCTCCGCTATCTTTTGAGGCGTCGATGTTTCCGAAATGCCACTCAATTCCTCTAAAAATTCCCTTCAATCTTTCTATTTGTACTTTCTTATATTTTTATTGTATTACTATTGGGTCTTCTTATAGATGCCCTAGTCTAAAAGCAAGTTAGTTCTATTTGCCCTGTTGCAAAACTTTCTTGTCTTTTTACAGAGTTTCTCCAGGTGGGTATTTCGCCACTCTGCTCCTTTGACAGACTTGATTGCTCTTGGAGGGAAAATATTTTCTTATGATGTAATTGGATCCCTTAACAGAAAATCCGCGGACCTATCACAAGCTAACAGCCGAAGAATCCTCTTCTCCTGGCAGGGTCAAATTAAAGTCTCCAACTCTGAGGTAGGTGAGGGTCCCTCAGCATAGGATGGCAAAGGAGCCTCTAATCCTTTTTCCGTATAACCAGGGATTTTGGATTAGGGCGAACCCTGTCTGCACCAGTGACATGCGTCTGAATAGAATCGCTATTAAACGGCTAAATCTAGGAAACTCTGGACGTTTATGCTCTCCCTACGGATCTATGTTGGGTCACCCTGAAGGTGACCTTACCCGCCCTCTGATAAAGGCGGTAGGTCCAGAGCCGCAAGGGCTCTGATTAAAAATTGCGGAAGACCTACAACTACATTCCACCCTCTCCAATTCTTCCTGGATCCCTTCCTATCGGAATGCACCTGCCACAAATCAGTCTTTACAGTCGGATTGTGGAAGCTCAGGCGCCCTAGCAGAGTCGTCGGATTTTGGAAGGTGCGAGAAGTCAGTCCTTGGCTTCTCGGCTTAGTATTTCTTAGGCCTCGACTACGATGGCTCCCAGCCTGATAAAAATGTCTTTGAACCTGGGGCGGGCCCCTCAGAAAGTACAACGTAAATCTCTTTAGAGATTGGCGTTGTGGGCTATCTGCGCATAAATAAGGCTCTGTGTATCCAGGGCCTTATGCTGTTTCACCTTCCTGTTTCAGAGAGTTTTTCTTGAGCCCCCTTTTTCTTGTCTATAGCTCATAGCCATTCCGCTGCCCCCTGTAGGGTGCCTTGGCTGATGTTTGCAAGTCGCATTTTGTGGTCTCTCTTCTTTGTGCTTGACAGGTAGTCCCCTCTTCACGGACAGCTTCTTTAGCTGCACTTTTAGCGTGCCGAGAAGATTGTCGCCACCATCATCATTTTGAACCAATTCTGGTGGATTACAAGGACACGTCTATATGCTATACGATTCGACCTGATGTCCCAAAGTCTCCATTAAGACACCTCCTTTGTGAAACCTGCGGCTCATCTTTTGACACGACAATCACATCGTAGCTGGGGAGCATGAGATCTCGCTCCCGCGATATTCTCAAAAGCTTTGGCTATTCCCCCGGGAATGTTCAATTCTCAAGTAAAAACATTAATTTTCAACAAAAAATATTAATTTTCTGAACAAAAAGATGAATATTTAAATAAATACATGAATTTTCTACCAAAAAGCTTATTTTTCAACAAGAAACATTATTTTTCAACAAAATATTTGAACTTTAACCCAAATAATAAAATTTTTAAGCCAATAAGGCAAACTTTCTGAAGACTGATGAATTAAAAAAACGGAGTTTATTTTTGACCAAAAAAGCTGCATTTAAGTAAGTATTTAAATTTTCAAAATAATAATGAAATGTATGACAAATTTGATGAATTTTTCAACAAATAACTAAATTTTTCACGAAAATATCAATTTTCAAACAATTTTGAAATTTTTCACAACAATAAAATTAGTTTTCTGCAAAAAAGTTTAATTCTTAACCAAGTTGTTTTTTGAACCAAAATTATATAAATTTTGAACCATAACAGATTTCCATTCAAAATAAAAAAATAGTTGAATTAAATGAAAGCAGACGACATTTCAAGAAGAATGCAAAATTCAAGTTTTATGATAGAAAAGTCTTCTTGCAATTGTCATCTAAAACAAGTCGTCATTTTCGCTTTAAAAAAACATTACGTAAATTGTGACGTCACTTGTAATTAAGTTTGAAATCAAATTTTTGCTTTCGACATTGACTCTTATCAAATGTGAATATCTCAGAAAGGACGCTTTAGATGTAAGGCCTAACGACTACAGTATAGATTATGTAAGCTTATGTAGGAGTTAAATACTCATCAGTTAAATTGCTAAATCAATTAACAATCAATATAATTATCAGTTTGTTCACCATTTCGAAAAGATGAGGATTTTCCAGACTCTGATCATAACTTTGGCTTTTATCCTGAATTCTATTGGTAAATATAATAATATAATATATCTATAATCTTAGGTGATTGTTTAAGCAATACATAAATCAGAATTTTTGAAATGAAAGGGCCATTCTTGAAAATTAAAAAAAAAACGTTAAAAATTTAATGCTGGGGGTAGGCGGTTACTCTAAAACTAAGATTTTTGAGAGGGGTTGGGGTGGGGGTATCTGGAACTTTTGGTTTCGCATTCGTCTCATTTATTTAAAAATTCTAGTATTTTTGTTACAAACTTTAATATCTTGTTAAAAAATGGAATTCATAACTATTAAATTTTTTGAGAATTAATCTTTTCGGTTAAAAATCATCTTTTGGGATGATATATTCTGTTAAAATTTTTTTTTAAGATTCATCATGTTGGTTGGAAATTCATCTCTTTTCTTGAAAATTTAACAATTTTGTTGGAAATTGGGTAAAAAGTAAACTTTTCGGTTGAATATTAAATTTTTTTGTTACAAAATAAACTATTTGTATGAAAATTTTTACATTTAATTAATAAATTAATCTTCTTGTTGGAAAAATCATCTTTTTGGTTAGAAATTTAGTGGTTTCATAAAAGCTTCATATTTTTTAGTCTAAAAGGCCAACTACAAGCTTAAAAATATATTATCTTCTGTGTTTAAAATTAAACATAAAATATTTAATAAAAAAAAAATAATAAAAAGTTTGCTTTAAGACTTAACAGATTGGTCGAAAATTAACTATTCAGTTAAAAATTAATTTATTGATAAGATTTTTTTTTATTATTGACTAAAAAATCTTTCATGGTTTCAGGTTTTTGTATTTTGTTGAAACTGTTTAAAAATTTTTCTATCAGGTTGAATATTCGTTTTAAATTTAAAATTCGGTTGAAAATTTATTTCTTAGTTTAAAAAATAGTTCTTTTCTTGAAAATTAATTTTTTAGGCTAAAAATTTAAGTAATCTTTTTTTTGTCGAAAATGTATGTTTATTTATAGGCGTATTATCTTTTAAATTAAAAATTCATCTGTTCAGTTAATCAAACATTTATTTTTTTGGTTAAAGATTAATTAGTTTAGACGTCAAATTATTTCTTTGTTTAAAAATTAACTGCTTTGTTAGTTATTTTTTTCTGTTGCAAATTTATTTTTTTAATAGAGAATTTTCCAATTCCATGTTTGGATTAAAATTTATGTGGTTCACTTTAAAAATTTATTTATTTGTTTGAAAATTACTGTATTTTGTATCAACTTTGTCTTTTATATAGTATATAATTTGTCCCTTTGCTTTCTGATTAATAAATTTGGTTGATAACTGATCTATTTCCTTAAAAAATCATGCTTTTTGTGTTGAAACTTTAAACTTTTGGTTAAATATTCATCTTTTTATTTTAAAATTCGCACACTTTGTTTGACATTAAACTATTTGGTCAAAAATTAATATTTTTTATGTTTCACGTTTTTTGCTAATAAATTACCTTTAGTGTCGAAAATTTACTTTTCTTTTTTTTTCATTGTTAAAAAATTAACCTTTTGATTTTCAAATTTAACTTTTAGTTTAAAGTTTAACTAGTTTATTAATAATGATTCATATTTTTTAAGGTTCACATCTTTAGTTTAAAATTGACCGCTTTTCAACTAATTGGTTTAAGTTTGAAATAGTTTGTAAAAAGTCATATTAATCAAGGTGTAAATCTTTGCGTTCAAATATACCTTTTTTGTTAAAAAACCTCTTTTCTTATTTTTTTATGTTTTGTTTTAATTTATTTCGTGATATAAAAATTTAATTACTTGGTAAAAAGATAAAGTATAGTTTGTGAAAAATTAATATTATTTAAGGTTCACATCTTTTATTGAAAATTTAACTTTTTCGTGGAAAATTGATTCTTTGCTACCAAATTAACTTTTTCATTTGAAAATTCAACAAGCTGGTTTAACGAGGAGCTATCGTTTATAACAAATTCAGAATTTCTTTAATTTTACAAATATTTTATTTAAAATTAAATTTTTTTGTAGAAAACTTGTTCTTTTGTTGTTCTTAAAAAACGATATTTTAACTGAAAATTTAACTACGTATTCTAAAAAAATTCAAAATCCGTTTAGACATTTGCTATGGAGTTTAACTGGTAAAAATTTTGCGCAGAAATATTATTTAAAGAATTCTTAACAAATTGCACACTGTAAGTTATTTTGTTGCAAGAGCTACAATTTTTTGCTTCAACAAAAAAGAAGTGCAGATATAATGCATTTATTAATATGTACTTATGAAATTATAATTCAAAGTTTCTTTAAAAAGATTCAGCTCATGACATACCAACTTACGATTATTGACCTAAAAAAATATAATGATTTATTTCTTGTTGCAGAATTAAGTTCACCGTCCAATGATTTGGCTGATCGCGACCCTAATTCTGCGGCTTCTCGTTGGGGACCTTCTTCTTCTTCTTCTTCTGAGAGATATCGCTTTTCTGTCTCGTCTCCTCCATCTACTGAGCTCACTCTACGCATCAGGTCCACGTCTCCTCCTGCCAGACCTCATTCTTCTGTCGGGCTTCCACCACCTACCGAGCCAACTCTTCGTGCCAGGTCCAGGTCTCCACGTCTTAAGATGACTTTTCCTCGCATACTTGGATTTAAGTTTGAAGAACTCAGGTTTATTAGACTTGTTCCCCACACGAATCCGAACCTCATATTTGAACTTCGAAGATACAATTTTCCTCTTAATACAACAGTTGTAGTAAAAAATAGAAAAGCCTTCAAACCCCTGCCAACTGAAGAGAAAATTGTATTATCAACATTTAATGATGAAGTTTATGCAATATTGGACAAATATTTCTCAAGCGGACAAACGATTCTTCGTGGACTATATAAACTTGCTTTTGGGCGACTGAAACGGGTAAAAATTAACGTGCACAGCGGTGAGGTCAAAGAATTAACCTCGCAAGAAATCGCGGACTGCCCAATAAGCACCCATCGCCCAACCCTAAGGTCTTTCAGAGTATTTCGTATAAACGAACATTCTTAAAGAACGCGCGCTTTTTTAGATCCTGCGCTGTGCGCTCAGTCTTTATGCTTACCCCATGCTTATATACAGACCTTTTAAAATTAAAGTTGAAAAGATTGATAACTGTAATTTTGTAATTTTGATCTCCCTTTTTAGGGTGGCCGGTGAACCAGGAAAATCTGGAAATAAGCGGAAATTTATTTTTGACCCGGAATCAAACAAATTTTTTGCAGAAAACTCTACTTAATCACTTTAAATATAATTTTTCTTCCAGTGAGCTTATTTTTGGCGCAATCGTTACCTTAAATTAAAATTTCAGATAAAAAAATGTTTTAAGCTATATATTTTATACATATAATTTAGTTAGTGTTTTACACAGAAATTTAAGAATTAAAGTTTTTTGAGATTATTTTTGAAAAAGCCTTTAACTTAAAATAGATAAACCTCATTATTTTGCCAGATTTTCCTCCACCTGCCAAGTCTTCTCATTGACTCAGCTCAAGGTCTCTTCCTGCCAGACTTAATTCTTCTTTGAACGTTAGAATTTTTTTCCCTAATTATGTTTAAGTTCCTGCAACTTTAACGAATACAATAGAATCAATTGTTTATTTCTTTGCGTTCAATAAAGTGTATCAAAAATACACAAAATTTTATGTTTCTGTTTAACTATATTATATTCAGTGAATTTTTTATTAATTTCTGTACCACGGTGTGAGATTCTTTATTCATATATTGCAAAATAAATTAAAAAAAATTATATTTTTTAGATAAATGATTTTTTTTATTACATACATTTTTTACAAACTTGCGTCTTATCAAGAAAAAGTGTGAAACAAATTTTTAAGTCCTACCTAGATGAACAATTGTTAATTTAAACACCTTTCTTTTATCTGCGGTCACGTTTTGACCTTCGAAATGTTATTGTCAATGAAATTTAAAAACGAAGCTTTAAAACAAAGAGCAAATATAATGTTTAACCAAATAGTTGATTTAACAAATAAATAGTTGAACCTTTAATCAAGAGATAATTAAGTTTTTTGCACAAAAGATTATTTTACTACCAAATAATAAATTTTCAAAGAGATTATTAAAAAGAAAAAAACGAATTTTTAACAAAATAGTTGACTCCTTAAGCAAATGGATGAATTTCCAACCAAAGAAATATACATTTAAAACCAAATTGTTACAATTTCAATTCAAAATGACATTTTGAACCAAAATTGGAATCTTTAAATATTCAGTCTAAAAAATTAATTTTCAGTAAAAACCTGAATTTTAGCTAATTTAATTCAACGGTGAAACATACATTTTATAACAAATAGCTAAACCCTTAAGCAAAAAAAAACAATTTGGCTTAAAAATTCGTTTTTTTTTAAATTCATAATGTTGCTTGACAATTTAACCTTTTAGTTAAAAATTCATCTGCTTTGAATGAGTATTCTACTTTTACGTTGAGAACACTTTTTTGGTTCAAAATTAAACTACTTAGTTGAAAGTTGAACTTCTTCTTTAATTTATAAGAAATATTCAGATGTAACTCTCCCCAGCCGTCATGTACCAATTTTTTATAAGTTGGGAGAGGGGGGAATAAATTGTACGGACAAGAAAAAAAAAGAATTTTTAACCAGAATTGAACTTTAACAATAAAAATGATTCAGTCAAGAAAGAACAAAAGTTGTATCCAAAATGTGAAATTCTAAGCATAAATATATGAACTTTGAGTGTTTTAGTTTTCAGTATAGTTTTCATAACCTTAAATGAAAACAAAATGTACCCAGCATGATTGACCCTGCTCTCGGTGATTCACTCATATATCTAAATTACACCCATTCTCCTGAAACACATGCTTTACATAAACAAACACGCTTCTGTCTTAAACAACTTAAAATCCCAATAAAGAATGTTTGGATCAGAAGTGAGATGATCTGTGTCAAACATTCTGATGACGTTTCTCCAACTGTACTTCGCTCGGCTGCTGACCTTGAATCTTTA
This sequence comes from Druon quercuslanigerum, assembly GCA_010014905.2. NCBI lineage: Eukaryota > Metazoa > Arthropoda > Insecta > Hymenoptera > Cynipidae > Druon > Druon quercuslanigerum. The sequence continues at coordinate 3,198 of JAAAKG020145771.1, read as the reverse complement.
TGTAATGACATCCAATCGAGGACCTTAAACTCATAGGACAGAATTACCTAGTATTAGTAGTAATAATGATAATATGTTTTGTGCAAATAAACATTTAACGGTATGCCATGTTAACGCCCTGTCTCTCAAAGCACATATTCACAAATTACGGTTTCTTTTTCTTTCTAATCCTTATGACATTATTGCTATTTCTGCAACTTGGCTTAAAGAATTTATTAATGATCATTTGGTGGCTATTCCTAATTATTACTTTCTGCGCTGTGATAGAGTTGACAGGCAGGGTGGTGGGGTTGGTGTGTACATCTCATCTTCCCTCGCAGCATGTATTTTGCAAACCTCTTCTTGTGATGATACTCACCCTTCCCCTGTACCTTTAACTGAATTTGTTATTGTAGAAATTAAGTACCTAATGCTCTTCATATCTTCCTCTCGATAGTTTATCGTCCACAAAATACTGGCTTTATCACTGATTTTGAAACGGCATTTTCTTTTCACTTCCCCCTTTACACAAATGTTATTATCGTCGGCGATTTTAATGCCGATCTTTGTAGAGATGACAGGATAGTAGAATATGGCCAAAGAGTAGTACCATTTATATCCCAGCATGATCTCATTTATGTTAAGTATTGTTACCTACTCCCTGAACAGAAAAACAGACTCCTATCTCATCGCGATTTTTGTGACATGAATGTTGATGATTCCTTGAGGTATTTGGTATCTTGCAATTGGTCTGAATTGTCTTCAGTTTATCCGATTTAAAATGAAATATTTGTGTTTAATGCAGTTGCAATCGATGCTAATGAAAAATTCTCTACGGTTCGTATGTACCAACCTAGGAGATCACCTGCGCCGTGGATCACTCAGGAAGTAAAGTCAATGATGAAGGGGAGAGATTGGCTATTCAAAGAAGCTATACGTATTAACTTTGATTATCTCATGTCTGAGCTATGCTCCCTGAGAAACCGGGTTCAAAATAATTTGCTATCTAACAGAATTGCTTATAATACAGCTAAACTAACGAACATCAATCACTTTTCTCGCCTTTGGAATGAGTTCCGCAGATTAGCCCTTGTTAACCCTAAAAAGAATGATGGATCTTTGCATATGTCTGTTAAAGATTTTAATACTTATTATCATTCTTTTTTTAATAGATCCTCGTCCTATTCCTTTCTGTCACCCACCACATTACAAAATGCACTTGAAACGGATTTCTACTTTTCTCCTGTTTCTTTTATGGACGTTATTAAGGCTGTTGAATCTTGCGGGAGTGATTCCAAAGGCATTGATGGTATTCCGATAAGCTATATTAAAAGAGCTTTAGAGGTTTTTCTTCCTCACTTAGTGAACCTTTCAATTATTTCATGAATTCATGTACATTTTCTGCCCTGTGGAGAAAGTCGATCATTCGCCCTATACCTAAATTTATGAACCCGGTTTCACTGGGTGATTATAGGCTCTCTCTTTTATGTGCATCCTCAAAGGTATTTGAGAAAATTATATCCAAGCAATTGAAAGAATATCTTGAAACAAACGCTCTGCATGATACATACCAAACGGGATTCAGGCAAAGACACAACACCCAGGCTGCTCTGTTAAAGGTCACCAGTGATATAAAGCTTGCGATTGACTCACGTATGATCACCGTTTTGGATCTTATTGATTTCAACAAATCTTTCGATATAGTGAATCATGGTATTATCCTCACTAAACTGAGAGGAATTAGTTGCTCAAATAAAGTTGTAGCATGGTTTTCGTCCTATCTCCTTGATAGGCAACAAGCGGTATTTGATCCTGATAAAAATGTGTTATCTAACTGGCTTCCGGTAACTTCTGGTGTACCTTCAGGGATCGGTTTTAGGACTTATCCTGTTTATTAAATACATCATTGATCTTAAGCATTTTCTTAAACTTGTTAAATACTTATTTTATGCTGATGACCTTCTAATCTATATTCACTGTTCTCTTCGTGATATATCTTTGGTAATCGGGATTTTAAATAAAACGATTGAGCTTTTGACTACAAGGGCCACAACTAACAAATTTTCCATTAACGTTTCTAAGACATCAGTTTTACCTCCGCTAATGTTAAATGGTTTTATTATTCAATACACTAACTCTGCTAGCAATTTATGTTTCATAATTAATTCTTCGCTTAACTGGCAGGACCACGTCTGTCATATTGTCAATAAAATACATAGAACATTGTATCCTCTCAAAGTTAACAGGAAGATCCTGGATAAGTCTCTCCACATTAAATTAGTATTTGGGTGAGGCTTTCCCAAGTGGACAAGGAATTTCCCAAGGTTCATATTTCGAGATCAAATTTGACTAGCACCAAGTTTTATAGTCCAGAAATACTCTCTGTAATTTTTTTTTTAAAATTCCAAAAAGTTATTTTTTAATAAACAATTAAAATTTCTGATAGCGATGTATAAAATTATAATTTTCTTTTAAAATAAGTATCCGATCTCAATAAATTTTGGATTATAATTTGATAACAACTATTACTATAAAAAACTACTGCGTCCGTTTCGCAGATGTATATTTTGTTAGTTTTAAATAATTTTTTTATAAACAAATGAAAATTTAAACAACTTCTGCGCCTCTGAGATCAAAATTATTTATGGCAACTTATGTAATAAACATTCCTTTATTCATGTACGCAAAAAAATGCGTGCAGTTCGAAAAAGATTTACCACGAAAAATGTTTGTTCGTCCGCGTGTGTGCGCTCTGACTTGCGCGACGCTGCGGACTAGAGCCCGCACGTTCTGAGTTAAAGTGTCGTTTTTTGAATGAATTCAAAAAATGTATATGATTGCATATACACCTTTATTGCTTCAGTATATGTTCAGAGATTGGTTTTTTTACACGAATGAAACGGTCTTGTGTTTTTCAAAGTTTTTGCTTTAGAGTAGCGCTCCTTTACTTCACTAGAATGACTTTCATGTTCTTTTTTATCGCAGTATTTAAAATCAATTGATTTGAAATTGACTTTTGCCCGCGCGCAATCACGTATGAACATGTCTCAACAGGATCTGCTAAAGACAATGAATTTCGTCGACTTCCTCACTATTTCTGTTCAGTTGGTTTTTTTTTGCTTTTGCCGTTGTTTTTTTTTTTGCAGCGCATGCTAATAAAATTATTTAATCATTTCTGCATCACGTTAATTTTTTGTGCAAGACTGAATACAGTTCAGT
>JAAAKG020145770.1:0-10816 GCA_010014905.2 Druon quercuslanigerum | reverse complement strand
TTGATTCATAACATTTTTTCATAGAGTGCCTATTTTTCGAGATATTTGAAAGTTTCAAGTTAAAAAAATCACCCGATATAACTCCCTAATCTGATAGGGAAGCGTCTGTGAAAATCTCTAAGCGAAAGACATGGCCTTCAATGGAGATACTACTATTTAATATGTGGGTCTTCCACCACTGTATATCAATTTTGTCAGGTTTTACAGTCTTTATTTAATCATAATTTCCTCCAATTGCAAACCCAACAAATATTGATTTTGAATTGTAGATACATCCCAGAAATTTACATTCTTGAGAAGGATTTAAATTGCTCCTTTTTAAATTGATTATAAAACCCAGACTTTCTACATCTCTTCCTTTCCCTTTAACATTATCAAAGCATTCTTTTGATGGAAGCTCCCAATTAAAGGAAGTCATCTAGATAAACAGATAGTCTCAAATGAGAAAGAACAGGTTTCATGATTTTAGTAAAAACGTAAGAAGGTATATGTTGTGTTGGATGCTCAAGGAAGTAAACAGAGAACCTACTAATAGTGTTCATTATTAAATGGATTTAATATTAGTCAATGAAGTCCGGCTTTTGTTTGATTCTATTGGAATGTCACAGGGTTCCTTGTCTCGAGCTATTTTGGGTTTTCGCCGGAGAGTTGATTTTCCATTCATCTAAGATTGAAGGATTTTCCTCCGTGACCTGCTGATTGTTAGGTTGAGAAAAATCCCACACTCTTTCACTTGGATGCTCGCAATCGTCAAGTTGACTCGGTTTTAGTTGATTGACATGCATTTTTCTAATGTAGTTATTCTTCAATTTTACTAGGTACGTGACGACTCCGAGTCGGTTCATGATCCTCCCGGATCACCATTTAAATGACGACTTTTTTTTGCTGTTCCAAGCTAGTACCTTGTCGCTGACTGAGATATTACGGTTTTTCCTCTTGTTTACATTTTAGTTTAACCTTATCTTGAGGTAGTAGCATACTGAGCGGCGGTCTCAATTTGTATGCTAATATCCGCTCAGCCGGGCTGACCATCGTTACTGCACAAGGGGTTCTTGGGTACGACGATAAACATTCTGAAAAACGCATTCGTAACGATTTTTTTATGTCCTTGTACGACTAAGAGATTACATTTTTAATAATAAGCATATTGGAAATCTGAACTGCTCGTTTGACGAGTTCATTTGATCTTGGATGGTAGGAAGGAGAAGTCAACAGTTTTATATTTTTGTTTTCAAAGTAATTTTTCGAATTCCTTAGCGTTAAATGGAGGGTCATTATCTGACACGATAGTGTATGGCCAACCAAATTTAACAAAACACTCGAGCAAACATTCTATAGAATCAAGATTTGTAATATTTATCATACATTCTTCCATACATTTACTACAGTCATCAACTAAGATTAAAAATTTCTGAAGTTGAGTGTCTAGAAAATCGATATGAACGCGTTGCCAAGGAGCTTCCGCCTTCGACATTGAGATTTTACTTTGTAATTTATTTTGAAACGATAACAGATTTTCCCGTCATGACTAACGATCTATGGTAACTCCTCAAATAAAAGAGATTTTTTAACTTCTTTTCAGACTTAATGGGTCTATAAATTAAAATTGTTTAACTTAACTTTTTCTCTGACCATCTGCTACAAAATCCATACACTTATTTTTCGTAACGTTAATTCCAAATGATTTCAATGTGTACCGTACGTTATACATACATTTAAACATGTATTATGATTCATTCACTATTTCAGTTTCTCCCCTCTCACCAACCTTTCTTACAAATGTTTCGTAAGAACTTTGAAGGGTGATTTACATAGCGAATAGTGTACATAAACTGATACATCTTTTGTATTGTAATAGAATCATACAAACTGCGTCGAAAATTCAACTGTGATTCTAAAATGTCATCCTCTTGGATTGAAAATTTATCTTCTATAGTAGAAAACTCACCTTGGTTGAAAATGTCAGTTTGATGGTAAAAAATTGTAAAGTGCTCTCTAAATATTAATCAGGGAAAAATTCAATGATTGAAATAGTAGTTAGGTATTTCACTGATTAATCAGGGATTTCGGACTTATTCACTAATTAGTTCAGTAACACCAATGTAAATCATATGAAAGATAACCTCTAAGTTTTAAAGTTAGGCGCCGTTACTCTTTCACTTAAGTAGCAAAAGGAAGTCCTTAATGAAATATTTTATTTTTTATTTTCGGGCTTCAGTCTGTTGAAATAACTGCGGGAAAAACATACTCTAACTAGTATAAAAATCACTTAATTAACGGGTGTGTACTTTTCACTGATTGTCAGGGACCGATTTACAACTATTTCAATCAGTGAAATCTCACTGACAATCAGTGGCATTTCACTGATTTAGATTTAGAGAGTAGTTTATAGACGACCCCGTAGAATTAAATTTGGTTAAGCTTCACCGTGCATTATATAAATTTACATACACTCGACCTTGGATTTAAGCAATCTAGATTTGCGCCTTCCGATAAATGACGCCGCGCCCGGTTCCGAAAGAGTGGAGCCGTGGGGTCGAAATGGGAGGAAGTCCCTGGTCAGTGCCCAGAAAGACCTGATGTTAACGTTCGGAGAGTCCAGCCTTGAGCTGAAGGTCAGAAAATACGGTGCTTAAATCCAAGTCCTGATGTAAACTAATTAAAAAAATACTATAATAAATAATTAATTTCAATCAATTATTTGATTTCCAAGGGGCAACATCTCTGGGAAAAACGCAAGAAACACTCGAAGATGAGCGTCGAAGTCTTCCTCCTATCAGCACATTTAGATATCAAGCTGCAAAACATACGTATTTGGCTCCTCTAGGGTTCATAATTAATGGACATGTAATTCCAATCAATTCAAGAACAATATTGGTAACAAGGGGTCAGATCATCTTTGGATATCTCGATAATCATGGTGTTATTCAACCAGTTTGTAATAGGAAAGGCATATTGGTGACGTACAACTTTGACAAGAACAAGGTAACTTATGCAAGCCGCAAAAGAAATGAATTATATGGTGTTGGATATGAATTGAAATCTGCTGCTTTGAAATATTCAGATGAGATATACTCAGATGATCTGTCCAGAAGCGACAGTTCATAGGACAACACGATGGACAATTTTCTGCTAGAGCCAGAGGCTGCAGACATCCAAGCCACTCACACAATGAATTCAATTAAATTGAAATTCAACTAATTGAAATTGCAATAAAAGTCACTGTAGTAAGAGAGGGTTTCCATGCGACTTGTTACAATACGAGAAAGACAGTTTCAATTTCTGTGTGATAATAATATTTAGTGTACTTTTGAATTGTTTGCTTCGATTGAGGAACTTTATCAATGTCAATTACGTTCCGTTTTACTGCAGGTGTCTTTGCTAATTAGGTTTCGTATGACAAGGATCCATATAAGAGAAATCAAATAATAAGGTTCTAACTCGTGTAATTTAAATAATATTTTGCTACAGAGTTGAAGGAGCTTAACACCTTTTCATTTGATCTCCTTGTGTTATCATTTGGGCATCCTAGGGATGCCCTTAAGTCGTCTAATGTCAGCACGAAATATTTATTTAAGACGCCTTTAGGAAATTTTTAAGACATTAAACGTCTCAGAGACGTTGATTGGACTGACCTTAGACGTCTTAGGAACATCCCTAGGACGTTCTAGGGTTGATATCACTATTAATTCAAAAAATTAAACTGGAATAATGTAATGTGCAAAATAAATCGAAAAGATAAGCACTACTGCTTGTCGGAAATTAAAATTAATGAATGTATTTTTAATTGTTTTTGATATATTTTCTTATACCGATATCTATACAGATATACAGATATCTATATTTCACATGTTTCGAAGTGGGTCTATGTGTGTTCAAAAAATGTTAGAATTTGATCATGAAAATGAAAAATGTCTCCGAAAATGAAAAACTATTAGTAATGTTTTGATTTTGAAATAAGCTAATTCACTTTTTATACAAATTGTTGAGAATTATCTCAGAATTTGAGAAATTCGTTTGCAATCTCATGGAAATTGACTGAATACATTATTCGCATTAATATGGTTGCGTGGTATATGCTTTAAATAATAAATACATTCGATCTCCAAAGATACGAGAAGTTCAGGAATAGATAACTTCGAAGATACGACCTCAAAAGGGGCTCCCACTCCTGTGATGTTTAGATTTCTGGGTAATGTGTGAGAAGGCCTGACACAAATAGGGCAGGGGTAGAGAGTAAAATATACCGCTCGCTCTTTTGGAGTCACCACGCTCGTATATTTGGAGCTCGTATCTTTGGAGTTGGAGTGTAATACAAGATAATAAGGTAGCCTCGGATTAGATTGAAACTTCAGTTGCCGAAAGACACCCCCTCAAAAAAGTTTAAAGAAATAAATGGAGACTGGGTTTTTCGAATATTAGAGGAGTTGATGATCCTAAGGAAGAAGAGTCGTTCTGATTATGAATAAGAGAGCAACACAGCACATCAAAGAATATAAATGTAACGTGCCGCGAGGAAAGGGACCTTAGGGTCAGAAAATCGAATTTCAGATTTTTGATACTAGTAATAGAATTAAAATCGCTCTTTCATATTTAAAAAAATTAGATTATAATCTACAAAATTAAAATTGTTTTAAGTGTTATAAGTGAGGCATGAATTACCTATTTCGAAGCGTGTGGACGGTCCGAGAAATCGAGCCCCACCACTTTCTACGCATCTTTCTGCTCTGTGTTCGTGAGACTCAAAAGCTTGTATTACGCGCTGAACGCGGAGCGAGAAGATGTAGTCCTAAGTGGAGGGGATGAATTCCGGAGATTACCCCCACTCTCTGAGTGTCTAATTTCGACCGTTTCTTTAATCGCTTCTTCAATCGCTTCTTATACTGAAAATTTTGCCTGCCGATTCAGTTTTAACTTTCTGAATCTGCAAATGACAGATACGCAATTCACAGAGTCGTCTTTTCAATGGATTCTTTTTTCCTGGGTGTGCTCAGCTCTGTAAATATAAATGCGAATAAAGTGGAAGTACTCGAGATTACATTCACAGCTATAAAACCAAATGGTCGAATTTTTAACCAAACAGGAAATGAGAAGAATTTATTTAAAAAAGAACAAATTCTGTAAAAAAAGGTTATCTAAGTTCATTTCGTAACTTCCACTGATCCCCTCCCCGGCCCCTCATTTAAACCATGGTTTTTGGAGGTTAAATAGATTAAAGTGTAAATAATTCTTATAATTTCATTTTGAAGCAATGACTTGTAAAAGTGTGCCATGTTAGTATAGAGGTGGCGTGGTCTATTTAAAAGTTTCACAATATTATAATCTTATTGTTTAAAGAAAATTTTAAATGGTAAACAATTGCGATAGACTTTTCGAAAAGTATTTTATATTCCATTCTAGGATGCAGCGGTTTAATTATAAATACATATAAAAAGGATGGAAATATGTCCCAGCGGGCCCAGTACACGTAAAAGTCACCATGACGTTCCTCTACTGTCAGGCAAATGTGCAACCGTTCAGGTCACGCGGTCCACCAGGGACCGCGTTATGTATATAACGTGGATTAAATCGGATCAATCGTTATTTACGCAATTCTTAAAAATTTACTTGAAATTCTATTTGTATTATATTATTATATTTATAAATAAATTGACAGATGACCATTAACGTGAATACCAGAGTCTAATTCCGAGTCAAACTAATGGTTAATGTCAACAAATTCCTTTGTATATTAGTGGCGAGAACTCTCCTATAGCATCTTGCAAAATGAACATCACTTTTGTGTTCCTCCAACCTAGTGTAATATGTCTGCCAGTCTGTCCCACATAGATTATGTTACAGATCTTGCAAGTAAATCTGTAGACAACACCACCTTTTTCAAACTTATCTAGAGGACAAAGTATTAAAAGAACTATATTCGTTCAATTCTTTTTGATTATCTGCAGGAAAAATATTACTTTGTGTGTTTCTGATTTGTTAAATTCTATTGACAATATGTTTCTCAATTATCTTTTCAAGATAATGATTTAGAAAAAGAATATTCCTAACAATATTCAAATTTCTTTTGTGCAATGAAACATGGGACAAACCTAGAGCTCTGCCAACTCATTTTTTGATTACTGCAACTTTGATTTGAAAATACCGAAAATAAAAAGCCAAACCAAAATCTAACTTTTTAAACGCAAAAATCTCAAAATCTTCCATAACAATTTCTGCTAAAATCGGGGAAGTGACTGAGCCAATAGGAGTAGCAAACTTTTTCCATAACATTGCAATAAGATGCCATAAGATCCATAAGTTGAGTTCATAACAAAAACTATCGCTTTGATCAAATCTTCTTGACATAATCGAGTACGCCTTTTAATATTGCTTATCTATTTAAAATTGTTTGTTTAACTAATTTAAAGGGTATGCTCGGAAACGTTGCAACAACATCCAAAGAAATAATTACATATACATCTGGAACCGTTTTTTGGATAATAATTTTTTTTAACTTTCAACTATTTTTAATATTGTATTTTGGAATTGTGATAGAATCCTTGAAAACAAAATAAAATTTTTTTTAAATAATTTAGTGGGACTATTAATAGTTGAAATAAATATCCTCAAAGGATAGCTGTGTCTTCAGCATGATTATCAATCTATTTTATATATTTTCTTTAAAGCCGTTTCTTTCTCCAATCAGCAAGAATCTTGAAAATGCTTTTTTTAATTGTTTTAACTGATTTTAATTTCATATATATTTTTTATAGATTTAATTTTTCCAACATTTTAAATTCAAGATATAAAACAACTTCAAGTAATGAAAAACCAATCAGGTTTTCAACAACAACGATTGTGATAATAGGATGTAATAGGATGGTGAGGAATCTAACGAAAACATTGTACAGTTCTTTGGAAATCTGATTCTTTATTAAATTTTTGTTTATTTATATCTACATATGTAAAATACAATCTTATCTGAATTTGTACGGTAATTTAAATAAAATTACTCACAATAGCCTAAAAACTCTCGGGCGAGTGGACAACTGGAGAAAACTAAAACTCCCGAGAACAATAGCGGACATATGATTTTCATGCTTACGAGCGTAAATTAAAGTTTATTGTAATCCACGTTGATCATTGCTTTACAGAAAGTAAGAGTGAAGAAGTATAATTATTAAGGATTGATACAAAAATAAACCGTGAATAGAGTGCTTCGTATTAGGGTAATAATAAATAAAACCAGTGTCAGAATTGATGATAAGCTCTGCATATCCAGTAACATGACTCTTCTTTAGCATAGACAGTGACTATGAAACAGCCCAATTATTGTTTTTTTTTCCTTTTAGTGCAACCTGTCCGGACTATGTGGATGTGTTTAGCGGGATCAGCGGGGATTCATCTTCCCCGAATTCATCGTCCAATGCCCGGCGTTCATCAGCCCTAAGAGCTCTAACGTGCCTTGAACTTATGTTTATTACCGCTGGTTCATTATTTATATCATATATTCTAAAAAAATGACGCCCTCTATTTTTGCTAAAAACTCCAAAGACGTCATCATATCTATTTCCCAGTGTAATAAACGTAGTATTCGTTTCTATAAATTTAAAGCCTGACGGATCGCTATTTGTTTTCACTTTAACTGAATTGGGAGGAAACTGGTGTTTGTGAAATTGTTTCTCCCAACGATACCAAGTAATAGGACTAATTAGACGAGGATCATGAACTCTGCGAGGAACAACAAGATCTGGAAAAGAATCGGGAGCAGAACGAGATCTGCCAGAAGAAGGTCCACCAGTGTAGCTACCACCAGGCAGACGGTCGAATTGCGAGCTTAATTCTGCAAGAGAAAATGAAGATGGATAAATATTAATACTGATAATATATTGTGATTGGAAGGATTTATTACATAGGGGGAAAAAAGGTGTACAATTTTAATTTGTTTTGTTAGATATGTTATGCGCTTCTTTTGTTGAAAAATTTGGAGTCTATTAAATATGATCGGTCAAAAACTACTAAAAGTTAAAAATATTGTATTTATTAGATAACACAATGGACGAAATTAAAAAAAATATTTTTTACAACGAAGAAAAACACAACAGAAATGGTTCACACGGGCCTGACTTTTTACCTTTTGGTTTTCTCCGGTTTATGGCCAAGGCTATTTGCAGGCAACGCAGAAGGTTTGGTTTCAAACATTATCAGGAAGCGCATTAATTGTGTAAATACTTCTTATTTTTCCATTTTCAATAAAGAACTAACAAATCCGTGTCATGTTTGCATAGAAATGACGTAGCCTATTTACACTTTGCACAATCGCGTTATTTTCCAAAGCTTTTGCTTATGTAACATTTCAAATTAATGTGACCTTTTTTAAATTGATAGAGATATATATTACATAATATAATATATATTAAATATAATTTCGGAATTATTAACCCTAGCGGAACGTGTAAATGAAACGGTTAGGCAATTGCGTGACCATAAAGTGACCATATTGTGACTGCTTCATTCACTGGGCTTATTTATTCACAACTTTACGTAGAACTCAAAAAAAAATTTATGTTTTTACATATTTATTTTATTTATTTGTATTTTTTTATCTGCTAAGAAAATGTAAATTCAAAGCTGTGCGCGACAACCCGACGCATAATATGATCCGTCGGGTTTGTCGCACACAGCTTTTAATTTCTAACTTTTTAACACTTTGCTAAATACCAATGAAAAATATTAATGTTCTATGTGAGATTGTTCATAAATTGCCCTAGCAACCTCACTGAATAGAACTTTATGGTTACGCAAAAACGTAACCGTTCCGTTCACACGATCCGCTAGGGTTATGAAGTAAATAGAAACTTTAGAAATGTTGAATATCTATAATTTCATTATCAATCGATAGAACAAGATTTACAACGAAACAATATATTTACCAATGGAAAATAAGATGACAACCAAAGTAAGGAGAAGAGTATAAAAGACACTCATCTTTTCCAAGTAGAGAAATATCTAATGGATGAACCAATAAAGAATTTGTTTAACAGCGTGACAGTGTGTCTTATGGTTTATATAGCCTTCAAGCGTGCCCTTCTCTTCAATTATATTTACATTGCATGAGCTTTTAATACAATGAGAATTCTATAATTTAACTCTTAAACTGAAACAGTGTCACTGTCACGTCTGTTCTCTTTCTCCCGCCAACACTCCATAACCAGCTTACTTCCCCTCTCTTCTAAAAATTGCTCCTCATATTTACACGTTCCGCTCCCGTTATAATCCCTAAACTCGTTCTGCCTGTCTCCCTCCTGACAATATAGTTCGGCGTATTCCCTGCTAACCCCAGTGTCCACTTTACATACCAATCCTGTATCCTATTTACCTCCTCACTTACCTTCTATCTCACACCTCTACTCCGTAAAATAAGACACTCATCACAAGCGAATCAAAAAATTTCATTCTCCTTACAAAATCATCTGCAAACAACCTCTTTCCCAGTACCCATACCTTACGCATCACCGCATTTTAACTTCTCACTCTCTCTTTTATGTAACCATCCACTCCCTCATTTCCCCGAAACAGGAAGCCAAGGTACACAAACATTTTTACATCCTGTATCACTTTCCCCTTCCACTTCCACTCCCTTCCCTTATCTCTACAACCTCCTTCCCTAAACACCATAGCCTTCGACTTGTTCGCATTTAACTCTCACCTATTTTTGTCCATGTATCTTCTCAACCTTTTCATCATCTCCTTTAAAGCCTCTTCGCTCTTTGCTAGCAGGACTATGTCATCTGCATATGCGAGTGACCATATCCTTATTCCTCCTACCCTAACTCCTCCTACCACTCCAGCCGCTAGCTTACTTTCCATATCCGCGATTAAAATAGCAAAAGCGTTGGGCTAAGCCGGTACCTTTGCCTCAACCCCCTATCCATCCAGAAACCCTCATAGATTCCCTCACCTCCTCTCACCCTATCTTTTGTGTCCTTTTAGGCCAGTTCTACATTCACCACGTGCTGCAAGACGTAAATATTGTCAATACTACTCCTTCTCTCCCAAAAGCCCGCCTGCGTATCCGGCAGTATGCCTTTCCACTCAACATCCCTCCGCAGCCTATCTGCCAACACCATAACGTATATTTTGTACGCCGTATTCATTATCGTAATTCCTCTATAATTTTCCTCCCTCTCCCTATCCCTTTTTTATACAGTGGTACGATGAACCCCTCCCTCCACCCTCTTGGGAATCCTTCCCCCTCCATACTTTTTTCACTACCCCCTTCAGCCTCACCCTTACATCTTGTGTGACACACTGCCACGCTTCGTTGTCTACGCCGTCCAGCTCTGCTGCCTTAGACCTCTTCTGCGTTTCTGATCCCTGAAATGAATCTTTAAAGAATTCCCTCAATTCATCACTCCCTATCTTCTCACTTAGCCCCATCCTATGTTTCCTAAATTTATTAATTATCTTCCGCACGTCCTCTTCTGCCTTCATATTTCTCAGCTCTGCTTCCAGCTCTTTTTCCTTTTCGTGCTCTTTCTTTTTACACATTACCCTAAAATCCTTCCTCATTTCTACGTACTCCTCCCTTTTCACAGTCCCTTCCACTTCCTATGCTTCCTTTCCACCTTTCCTTTCATCATTTTACATTCTCTATCCTACTAAGGCTTTACCATTCCTTTCTTTATTCTTCTAAATACCTTCTTTTAAACACACCCTTTCACTTTCTCTTTCAGATCCTCGCATACCTCTTCCACCGACTCACATTGGGGATATAGCAATAATTTCGTTCAAAACCACCTACAGGTCGCAAATCTGAACCAAATCAAACAAAAGT